>CAXIWF010001813.1:0-19212 GCA_964036045.1 Eutreptiella sp. 'Long Island Sound 2002' | reverse complement strand
GGGGGCGATGGGGGGGTGATGGGGGGGCGATGGGGGGTGATCGGGGGTGATCAGGGGCGATTGGGGGCGAACGGGGGCGATGGGGGGCGATGGGGGGCGATGGGGGGGCGATGGGGGGCGACGGGGGGCGAGGGGGGGCGATGGGGGGGCGATGGGGGGGCGAGGGGGGGGGCGAGGGAGGGTGCGATGAGGGTAGATGGGGGGCGATGGGGGGCGAGGGGGGGTGGCGAGGGGGGCGAGGGGGGCGAGGGGGGGCGACGAGGGCCGAAGAGGAGCGAGAAGGGGGGCGAGGGCGGGCGGCGATAGGGGGCGATGGGAGGGGATGGGGGGCGATGGAGGGCGAATGGGGGGCGTTGGGGGACGATGGGGGGCAATGGGGGGCGATGGGGGACAATGGGGGCTGATGGGGGTTAATGGGCGGCGATCGGGGGCGAGGGGGGCGAGGGGGGGCGAGGGGGGGCAATGGGGGGCAATTAGGGGCGAGGGGGGGGCGATGGGGGGCGATTGGGGGCGATGGGGTCAAGGGGGGGGGGCGATGGGGGGCGTTGGGGGGCGAGGGGGGGGCAATGGGGGGCGATGGGGGGCGATGGGGGGGCGATGCGGGTCGATGGGGGGCGATGGCGGGCGAGGGGGGGCGATGGGGGACGATGGGGGGCGATGGGGGTCGAAATTGGCCGTTGGGGAGCGAGGGGGGGCGAAGGGGGGTGATGGGGGGCAATGGGGGGCGATGGGTTGCGAGGGTGGGCGAGGGGGGGCGAGGGGGGGCGATGGCGGGCGAGGGGGGGCCATGGGGGGGCGATGCGGGGCAATGGGGGGCGACGGAGGGGGATGGGTGCGATAAGGGGCGATGGGGGGGGGCGAGGGGGGCGAGGCGAGGGGGGGGCGAGGGGGGGCGAGGAGGGGCGCGATGGGGGGCTACCGGAGCCGATCGGGGGATATGGGAGGCGATGGGGGGCGATGGAGGGCGATGGTAGGTGATGGGGCGCAATGGGGGGTGATGGGGGGGAATCGGGGGCGAGCGGTGGCGATGGGGGGGCGATGGGGGGGGTGGCGGGGGGCGATGGGGGGGCGAGGGGGGGCGATGGGGGGCGAGGGGGGCGAGGGGGGGCGAGGGGAGGGCGATGGGGCACGATAGAGAGGGATGGGGGGCGAGGGGGGGCGTTCGGGGGCGATGCGGGGCGGTGGGGGGCGATAGGGGGGCGATGGGGGGCGATGGGGGGGCAATGGGGGGCGAGGGGGGGGCTCTGGGGGGCGATGGGGGGCGAGGGGGGGCAATCGAGGGCGAGGGGGGGAGGCGAGGGGGGGCGAGGGGGGACATTGGAGGGCGATGTGGGGACGGGGGGGGGCGAGGGGGGGTGTGATGGGGGGCGATGGGGGGCGGGGGAGGGCGATGGAGGGCAAGGGGGGGCGATAGGGGGCGATGGGGCGCGAATGGGGGCCGATGGGGGGTCGATGGGGGTGGATGGGGGGCGATGGGGGGCGATGGGGGTTGATAAGGGGCAATGCGGGGCGGTCGCGAAGTGGTCGCGAAGTGGTCCCGAAGTGATCGCGAAGTGGTCGCGAAGTGGTCGCGAGGTGGTCGCGAAATGGTCGCGAAGTGGTCGCAAAGCGGTCGCGACGTGGTCGCGACGTGGTCGCGAAATGGTCGCGAAGTGGTTGCGAAGTGGGTCGCGACGTGGTCGCAAAGTGGTCGCAAAGTAGTCGCGAAGTTGTCGCGAAGTGGTCGGGAAGTGGTCGGGAAGTGGTCGCGAAGTGGTCGCGAAGAGGTTGCGAAGTGGTCGCGATGTGGTCGCGACGTGGTCGCGAAGTGGTCGCGAAGTGGTCGCGAAGTGGTCGCGACGTGGTCGCGAAGTGGTCGCGAAGTGGTCGCGAAGTAGTCGCGAAGTGGTTTCGAAATGGTCGCGAAGTGGTGGTGAAGTGGTTGCAAAGTAGTCGCGAAGTGGTCGCGAAGTGGTCGCGAAGTGGTTCCGAAGTGGTCGCGAAGTGACCGCGAAGTGGTCGCGAAGTGGTCGCGAAGTGGTCGCGAAGAGGTGGCAAAGTGCTCACGACGTGGTCGCGACGTGGTGGCGACGAGGTCGCGAAGTGTTGGCGAAGTGGTCGCGAAGTGGTCGCGACGTGGTCGCAAAGTGGTCGCGAAGTTGTCGCGAAGTGGTCGCGAAGTGGTCGCGAAGTGGTCGCGAAGTGGTCGCGAAGTGGTCGCGAAGTAGTCGCGAAGTGGTCGCGAAGTGGTCGGGAAGTGGTCGCGAAGTGGTCCCGAAGTGGTCAGGAAGTGGTCGCGAGGGGGTAGCGAAGAGGTGGTGAAGAGGTGGCGAAGTGGTCGCGAAGTGGTCGCGAAGTGGTCGCGAAGTGGTCGCGAAGTGGTCGCGAAGTGGTCGCGAGGTGGTCACGAAGTGGTCGCGAAGTGGTCGCGAAGTGGTCGCGATGTGGTGGCAACGTGGTTGCGATGTGGTCGCGAAGTGGTCGCGAAGTGGTCGCGAAGTGGTCGCAAAGTGGTCGCGAAGTGGTCGCAAAGTGGTCGTGAAGTGGTTGCGAACTGGTGGCGAAGTGGTTGCAAAGTGGTCGCGAAGTGGTTGCGAAGTGGTCGCGAAGTGGTCGCGAAGTGGTCGCGAAGTGGTCGCGAAGTGGTCGCGAAGTGGTCGCGAAGTGGTCGCGAAGAGATGGCAAAGTGCTCACGACGTGGTCGCGACGTGGTGGCGACGTGGTCCTGAAGTGTTGGCGAAGTAGTCGCGAAGTGGTCGCGACGTGGTCGCAACGTGGTCGCGAAGTGGTCGCGAAGTGGTCGCGAAGTGGTCGCGAAGTGGTCGCGAAGTGGTCG
Organism: Eutreptiella sp. 'Long Island Sound 2002'; assembly: GCA_964036045.1. Taxonomy (NCBI): domain Eukaryota; phylum Euglenozoa; class Euglenophyceae; order Eutreptiales; family Eutreptiaceae; genus Eutreptiella; species Eutreptiella sp. 'Long Island Sound 2002'. Next base: position 16,397 of record CAXIWF010001813.1, on the reverse strand, counting down.
CGAAGTGGTCGCGAAGTGGTCGCGAAGTGGTCGGGAAGTGGTCGCGAGATGATCGCGAAGAGGGGGTGAAGAGGTGGCGAAGTGGTCGTGAAGTGGTCGCGAAGTGGTCCCGAAGTGGTCGCGAAGTGGTCGCGAAGTGGTCGCGAAGAGGTCGCAAAGTGGTCGCGAAGTGGTCGTGAAGTGGTCACGAAGTGTTCGCGAAGTGGTCGCGAAGTGGTCGCGAAGTGGTCGCGATGGTGGACGGTGGGGGGCGGTGGGGACGTTGTCGGGCGATGGGGGGTGATGGGGGGCGATGCGGGGGCGATGCGGGGGCGATGGAGGGCGATGGGGGGTGATGGGGGGCTTTCGGGGGCAATGGGGGGCCATGAGGGGCGATGGGGGGCGATGGGGGGCGAGGGGGGGCGATCGGGGTAGGGGGGGGAATGGGGGGGATGGGGGGCGATGGGGGGCGAGGGGGGGCGATCGGGGGCAATGGGGGGCGATGGGGGGGCGAGGGGGGGCGAGGGGGGGCGATGGGGGGCGAACTGGGGCGAGGGGGGGCGATAAGGGGCGATGGGGGGCGATGGGGGGCGATGGGGAGCGATGGGGGGCGAGGGGGGGGCGATCGGGGATGATGGGGGGCGATGGGGGGCAATGGGGGGCAATGGGGGGCGACTGGGGGCAATGGGGGGCAATGGGGGGCGATGGGGGGGCGATCGGGGGCGATGGGGGGCGAGTGGGGGGAATGGGGGGCGATGGGGGGGCGATGGGGAGCGATGGGGGGCGGTGGGGGGCGTTTGGGGGGCGATGGGGGGGGGTCAAGGGGGGCGTGGGGGGGCGCTTGGAGGGCGAGGGGGGGGCGAGGTGAAGGCGATGAGGGGGGCGATGAGGGGGGATGGGGGGGCGATGGGGGGCGATGGGGGGTGATGGGGGCGATGGGGGGCGATGGGGGGCGATGGGGGGCGATGGGAGGCGATGCGGGGCAATGGGGGGCGATGGGGGGCGATGGGGGGCGATGGGGGGCGATGGGGGGCGATGAGGGGGGATGGGGGGCGATGGGGGGCGATGGGGGGCGATGGGGGGGCGATGGGGGGCGACGGGGGGCGATGGGGGGCGATGGGGGGCGATGGGAGGCGATAGGGGGCAATAGGGGGCGTTGGGGGGCGAGCGGGGGCAATGGGGGATGGGGGGCGATGGGGGGCGATGGGCGGCGATGCGGGGCGATGCGGGGCGAGGGGGGGCGATGCGGGGGCGATGGGGGGCGACGGGGGGCGAGGGGAGGCAATCGGGGGTAATGGCGGGGCAATTGGGGGGCAATGGAGGGCGATGGGGGGCGATGGGGGGGCGATGGGGGGCGAGGGGGGGCGACGGGGGGCGATGGGGTGCGATGGGGGGCGATGGGGGGCGAGAAGGGGCGATGGGGGGCCATGGGGGGCGGCGGGGGGCAAGGGGGGGCGAGGGGGGGCGATGGGGTGCGATGGGGGGAAATGGGGGGCAAGGGGGGGCGATGCGGGGCGATGCGGGGCGATGGAGGGCGATGGGGGGGCGATGCAGGCTGATGGGGGGCGATGGGGGGCGATGGAGGGCGACGGGGTGCGAGAGGGTGCGAGGGGGGGCGAGGGGGTGCGATGGGGGGCGATGCAGGGCGAGGGGGGGCGAGGGGGGCCAATGGGGAGCGAAGCGGGGCGAGGGGGGGCGATAAGGGGCGATGGGGGGCGATGGGGGGCGATGCAGAGCGATGGGGGGCGAGGGGGGGCGATCGGGGATGATGGGGGGCGATGGGGGGCAATGGGGGGCAACGGGGGGCGACTGGGGGCAATGGGGGGCAATGGGGGGCGATGGGGGGCGATCGGGGGCGATGGGGGGCGAGTGGGGGGAATGGGGGGCGATTGGGGGCGATGGGGAGCGATGGGGGGCGGTGGGGGGCGATGGGGGGCGATGGGGGGGGTCAAGGGGGGCGTGGGGGGGCGCTTGGAGGGCGAGGGGGGGGCGAGGTGAAGGGCGATGGGGGGGGCGATGAGGGGGGATGGGGGGCGATGGGGGGCGATTGGGGTTGATAAGGGGCAATGGGGGGCGGTCGCGAAGTGGTCGCGAAGTGGTCCCGGAGTGATCGCGAAGTGGTCGCGAAGTGGTCGCGAGGTGGTCGCGAAATGGTCGCGAAGTGGTCGCGAAGAGGTCGCAACGTGGTCGCGACGTGGTCGCGAAGTGGTCGCGAAGTGGTTGCGAAGTGGTCGCGACGTGGTCGCAAAGTGGTCGCGAAGTGGTCGCGAAGTGGTCGCGAAGTGGTCGGGAAGTGGTCGCGAAGTGGTCGCGAAGTGGTCGCGAAGAGGTTGCGAAGTGGTCGCGATGTGGTCGCGACGTGGTCGCGAAGTGGTCGCGAAGTGGTGGCGAAGTGGTCGCGAAGTGGTCCCGAAGTAGTCGCGAAGTGGTTTCGAAATGGTCGCGAAGTGGTCACGAAGTGGTGGCGAAGTGGTTGCAAAGTGGTCGCGAAGTGGTCGCGAAGTGGTCGCGAGGTGGTCCCGAAGTGGTTGCGAAGTGACCGCGAAGTGGTCGCGAAGTGGTCGCGAAGTGGTCGCGAAGAGGTGGCAAAGTGCTCACGACGTGGTCGCGACGTGGTGGCGACGTGGTCGCGAAGTGTTGGCGAAGTGGTCGCGAAGTGGTCGCGACGTGGTCGCAAAGTGGTCGCGAAGCGGTCGCGAAGTGGTCGCGAAGTGGTCGCGAAGTGGTCGGGAAGTGGTCGGGAAGTGGTCGCGAAGTGGTCGCGAAGAGGTTGCGAAGTGGTCGCGATGTGGTCGCGACGTGGTCGCGACGTGGTCGCGAAGTGGTCGCGAAGTGGTCGCGAAGTGGTCGCGAAGTGGTCGCGAAGTGGTCGCGAAGTAGTCGCGAAGTAGTCGCGAAGTGGTTTCGAAATGGTCGCGAGGTGGTCGCGAAGTGGTGGCGAGGTGGTTGCAAAGTGGTCGCGAAGTGGTCGCGAAGTGGTTGCAAAGTGGTCGCCAAGTGGTCGCGAAGTGGTCGCGAAGTGGTCCCGAAGTGGTCGCGAAGTGACCGCGAAGTGGTCGCGAAGTGGTCGCGAAGTGGTCGCGAAGAGGTGGCAAAGTGCTCACGACGTGGTCGCGACGTGGTGGCGACGTGGTCGCGAAGTGTTGGCGAAGTGGTCGCGAAGTGGTCGCGAAGCTGTCGCGAAGTGGTCGCGAAGTGGTCGCGAAGTGGTCGCGAAGTGGTCGCGAAGTGGTCGCGAAGTGGTGGCGAAGTGGTCGGGAAGTGGTCGCGAAGTGGCCGCGAAGTGGTCGGGAAAGTGGTCGCGAGGTGGTTGCGAAGAGGTGGTGAAGAGGTGGCGAAGTGGTCGCGAAGTGGTCGCGAAGTGGTCGCGAAGTGGTCGCCAGGTGGTCGCGAAGTGGTCGCGAAGTGGTCGCGAAGTGGTGGCGAAGTGGTGGCGAAGTGGTCGCGAAGTGGTCCCGAAGTGGTCGCGAAGTGGTCGCGATGTGGTGGCGACAAGGTTGTGAAGTGGTTGCGAAGTGGTCGCGAAGTGGTCGCGAAGTGGTCGCAAAGTGGTCGCGAAGTGGTCGCAAAGTGGTCGCGAAGAGGTGGTGAAGAGGTGGCGAAGTGGTTGCAAAGTGGTCGCGAAGTGGTCGCGAAGTGGTCGCGAAGTGGTCGCGAAGTGGTCGCGAAGTGGTCGCGAAGTGGTCGCGAAGTGGTCGCGAAGAGGTGGCAAAGTGCTCACGACGTGGTCGCGACGTGGTGGCGACGTGGGCGCGAAGTGGTCGCGAAGTGGTCGCGAAGTGGTCGCGACGTGGTCGCGAAGTGGTCGCGAAGTGGTCGCGAAGTGGTCGCGAAGTAGTCGCGAAGTGGTTTCGAAATGGTCGCGAAGTGGTCGCGAAGTGGTGGCGAAGTGGTCGCGAAGTGGTTCCGAAGTGGTTGCGAAGTGACCGCGAAGTGGTCGCGAAGTGGTCGCGAAGTGGTCGCAAAGAGGTGGCAAAGTGCTCACGACGTGGTCGCGACGTGGTGGCGACGTGGTCGCGAAGTGTTGGCGAAGTGGTCGCGAAGTGGTCGCGACGTGGTCGCAACGTGGTCGCGAAGTGGTCGCGAAGTGGTCTCGAAGTGGTCGCGAAGTGGTCGCGAAGTGGTCGGGAAGTGGTCGGGAAGTGGTCGCGAAGTGGTCGCGAACAGGTTGCGAAGTGGTCGCGATGTGCTCGCGACGTGGTCGCGACGTGATCGCGAAGTGGTCGCGAAGTGGTCGCGAAGTAGTCGCGAAGTGGTTTCGAAATGGTCGCGAAGTGGTCGCGAAGTGGTGGCGAAGTGGTTGCAAAGTGACCCCGAAGTGGTCGCGAAGTGGTCGCGAAGTGGTCGCGAAGAGGTGGCAAAGTGCTCACGACGTGGTCACGACGTGGTGGCGACGTGGTCGCGAAGTGTTGGCGAAGTGGTCGCGAAGTTGTCGCGACGTGGTCGCAAAGTGGTCGCGAAGTGGTCGCGAAGTGGTCGCGAAGTGGTCGCGAAGTGGTCGCGAAGTGGTCGCGAAGTGGTCGCGAAGTGGTCGCGACGTGGTCGGGAAGTGGTCGCGAAGTGGTCGCGAAGTGGTCGGGAAGTGGTCGCGAAGTGGTCGCGAAGTGGTCGCGAAGTGGTCGCGAAGTGACCCCGAAGTGATCGCGAGGTGGTCGCGAAATGGTCGCGAAGTGGTCGCGAAGAGGTCGCGACGTGGTCGCGACGTGGTCGCGAAGTGGTCGCGAGGTGGTTGCGAAGTGGTCGCAACGTGGTCGCAAAGTGGTGGCCAAGTGGTCGCGAAGTGGTCGCGAAGTGGTCGGGAAGTGGTTGGGAAGTGGTCGCGAAGTGGTCGCGAAGAGGTTGCGAAGTGGTCGCGATGTGGTCGCGACGTGGTCGCGACGTGGTCACGAAGTGGTCGCGAAGTAGTCGCGAAGTGGTCGCGAAGTGGTCGCGAAGTGGTCGCGAAGTAGTCGCGAAGTGGTTTCGAAATGGTCGCGAAGTGGTCGCGAAGTGGTGGCGAGGTGGTTGCAAAGTGGTCGCGAAGTGGTCGCGAAGTGGTCGCGAGGTGGTCCCGAAGTGGTTGCGAAGTGACCGCGAAGTGGTCGCGAAGTGGTCGCGAAGTGGTCGCGAAGAGGTGGCAAAGTGCTCACGACGTGGTCGCGACGTGGTGGCGACGTGGTCGCGAAGTGTTGGCGAAGTGGTCGCGAAGTGGTCGCGACGTGGTCGCAAAGTGGTCGCGAAGTGGTCGCGAAGTGGTCGCGAAGTGGTCGCGAAGTGGTCGGGAAGTGGTCGGGAAGTGGTCGCGAAGTGGTCGCGAAGAGGTTGCGAAGTGGTCGCGATGTGGTCGCGACGTGGTCGCGACGTGGTCGCGAAGTGGTCGCGAAGTGGTCGCGAAGTGGTCGCGAAGTGGTCGCGAAGTAGTCGCGAAGTAGTCGCGAACTGGTTTCGAAATGGTCGCGAGGTGGTCGCGAAGTGGTGGCGAGGTGGTTGCAAAGTGGTCGCGAAGTGGTCGCGAAGTGGTTGCAAAGTGGTCGCCAAGTGGTCGCGAAGTGGTCGCGAAGTGGTCCCGAAGTGGTCGCGAAGTGGTCGCGAAGAGGTGGCAAAGTGCTCACGACGTGGTCGCGACGTGGTGGCGACGTGGTCGCGAAGTGTTGGCAAAGTGGTCGCGAAGTGGTCGCGAAGTGGTCGCGAAGTGGTCGCGAAGTGGTCGCGAAGTGGTCGCGAAGTGGTCGCGAAGTGGTCGCGAAGTGGTGGCGAAGTGGTCGGGAAGTGGTCGCGAAGTGGCCGCGAAGTGGTCGGGAAAGTGGTCGCGAGGTGGTTGCGAAGAGGTGGTGAAGAGGTGGCGAAGTGGTCGCGAAGTGGTCGCGAAGTGGTCGCGAAGTGGTCGCCAGGTGGTCGCGAAGTGGTCGCGAAGTGGTGGCGAAGTGGTGGCGAAGTGGTCGCGAAGTGGTCCCGAAGTGGTCGCGAAGTGGTCGCGATGTGGTGGCGACAAGGTTGTGAAGTGGTTGCGAAGTGGTCGCGAAGTAGTCGCGAAGTGGTCGCAAAGTGGTCGCGAAGTGGTCGCAAAGTGGTCGTGAAGTGGTTGCGAAGTGGTGGCGAAGTGGTTGCAAAGTGGTCGCGAAGTGGTCGCGAAGTGGTCGCGAAGTGGTCGCGAAGTGGTCGCGAAGTGGTCGCGAAGTGGTCGCGAAGTGGTCGCGAAGAGGTGGCAAAGAGCTCACGACGTGGTCGCGACGTGGTGGCGACGTGGGCGCGAAGTGGTCGCGAAGTGGTCGCGAAGTGGTCGCGACGTGGTCGCGAAGTGGTCGCGAAGTAGTCGCGAAGTGGTTTCGAAATGGTCGCGAAGTGGTCGCGAAGTGGTGGCGAAGTGGTTGCAAAGTGGTTGCGAAGTGGTCGCGAGGTGGTCGCGAAGTGGTTCCGAAGTGGTTGCGAAGTGACCGCGAAGTGGTCGCGAAGTGGTCGCGAGGTGGTCGCAAAGAGGTGGCAAAGTGCTCACGACGTGGTCGCGACGTGGTGGCGACGTGGTCGCGAAGTGTTGGCGAAGTGGTCGCGAAGTGGTCGCGACGTGGTCGCAACGTGGTCGCGAAGTGGTCGCGAAGTGGTCGCGAAGTGGTCCGGAAGTGGTCGCGAAGTGGTCGGGAAGTGGTCGGGAAGTGGTCGCGAAGTGGTCGCGAACAGGTTGCGAAGTGGTCGCGATGTGCTCGCGACGTGGTCGCGACGTGGTTGCGAAGCGGTCGCGAAGTGGTCGCGAAGTAGTCGCGAAGTGGTTTTGAAATGGTTGCGAAGTGGTCGCGAAGTGGTGGCGAAGTGGTTGCAAAGTGACCCCGAAGTGGTCGCGAAGTGGTCGCGAAGTGGTCGGGAAGAGGTGGCAAAGTGCTCACGACGTGGTCGCGACGTGGTGGCGACGTGGTCGCGAAGTGTTGGCGAAGTGGTCGCGAAGTGGTCGCGACGTGGTCGCAAAGTGGTCGCGAAGTGGTCGCGAAGTGGTCGCGAAGTGGTCGCGAAGTGGTCGCGAAGTGGTCGCGAAGTGGTCGCGAAGTGGTCGCGACGTGGTCGGGAAGTGGTCGCGAAGTGGTCGCGAAGTGGTCGGGAAGTGGTCGCGAAGTGGTCGCGAAGTGGTCGCGAAGTGGTCGCGAAGTGACCCCGAAGTGATCGCGAGGTGGTCGCGAAATGGTCGCGAAGAGGTTGCGACGTGGTCGCGAAGTGACCCCGAAGTGGTCGCGAGGTGGTTGCGAAGTGGTCGCGACGTGGTCGCAAAGTGGTGGCGAAGTGGTCGCGAAGTGGTCGCGAAGTGGTCGGGAAGTGGTTGGGAAGTGGTCGCGAAGTGGTCGCGAAGAGGTTGCGAAGTGGTCGCGATGTGGTCGCGACGTGGTCGCGACGTGGTCGCGAAGTGGTCGCGAAGTAGTCGCGAAGTGGTCGCGAAGTGGTCGCGAAGTGGTCGCGAAGTAGTCGCGAAGTGGTCCCGAAATGGTCGCGAAGTGGTCGCGAAGTGGTGGCGAGGTGGTTGCAAAGTGGTCGCGAAGTGGTCGCGAAGTGGTCGCGAGGTGGTCCCGAAGTGGTTGCGAAGTGACCGCGAAGTGGTCGCGAAGCGGTCGCGAAGTGGTCGCGAAGAGGTGGCAAAGTGCTCACGACGTGGTCGCGACGTGGTGGCGACGTGGTCGCGAAGTGTTGGCGAAGTGGTCGCGAAGTGGTCGCGACGTGGTCGCAAAGTGGTCGCGAAGTGGTCGCGAAGTGGTCGCGAAGTGGTCGCGAAGTGGTCGGGAAGTGGTCGGGAAGTGGTCGGGAAGTGGTCGCGAAGAGGTTGCGAAGTGGTCGCGATGTGGTCGAGACGTGGTCGCGACGTGGTCGCAAAGTGGTCGCGAAGTGGTCGCGAGGTGGTCGCGAAGTGTTGGAGAAGTGGTCGCGAAGTGGTCGCGACGTGGTCGCAAAGTGGTCGCGAAGTGGTCGCGAAGTGGTCGCGAAGTGGTCGCGAAGTGGTCGCGAAGTGGTCGGGAAGTGGTCGCGAAGTGGTCGGGAAGTGGTCGGGAAGTGGTCGGGAAGTGGTCGCGAAGTGGTCGGGAAGTGGTCGCGAAGTGGCCGCGAAGTGGTCGCGAGGTGGTCGCGAAGAGGTGGTGAAGAGGTGGCGAAGTGGTCGCGAAGTGGTCGCGAAGTGGTCGCGAAGTGGTCGCGAAGTGGTCGCGAAGTGGTCGCGAGGTGGTCGCGAAGTGGTCGCGAAGTGGTCGCGAAGTGGTCGCGAAGTGGTCGCGAAGTGGTCGCGATGTGGTGGCGACGTGGTTGCGATGTGGTCGCGAAGTGGTCGCGAAGTGGTCGCGGAGTGGTCGCGAAGTGGTCGCAAAGTGGTCGTGAAGTGGTTGCGAAGTGGTGGCGAAGTGGTTGCAAAGTGGTCGCGAAGTGGTCGCGAAGTGGTCGCGAAGTGGTCGCGAAGTGGTCGCGAAGTGGTCGCGAAGTGGTCGCGAAGTGGCCGCGAAGAGGTGGCAAAGTGCTCACGACGTGGTCGCGACGTGGTGGCGACGTGGTCGCGAAGTGTTGGCGAGGTGGTCGCGAAGTGGTTGCGAAGTGGTCGCGATGTGGTCGCGACGTGGTCGCGACGTGGTCGCGAAGTGGTCGCGAAGTGGTCGCGAAGTGGTCGCGTAGTGGTCGCGAAGTGGTCACGAAGTAGTCGCGAAGTGGTTTCGAAATGGTCGCGAAGTGGTCGCCAAGTGGTGGCGAAGTGGTTGCAAACTGGTCGCGACGTGGTCGCAACGTGGTCGCGAAGTGGTCGCGAAGTGGTCGCGAAGTGGTCGCGAAGTGGTCGGGAAGTGGTCGGGAAGTGGTCGCGAACAGGTTGCGAAGTGGTCGCGACGTGGTCGCGACGTGGTTGCGAAGTGGTCGCGAAGTGGTCGCGAAGTGGTTTCGAAATGGTCGCGAAGTGGTCGCGAAGTGGTGGCGAAGTGGTTGCAAAGTGGTCGCGAAGTGGTCGCGAAGTGGTCGCGAAGTGGTCCCGAAGTGGTCGCGAAGTGACCCCGAAGTGGTCGCGAAGTGGTCGCGAAGTGGTCGCGAAGAGGTGGCAAAGTGCTCACGACGTGGTCGCGACGTGGTGGCGACGTGGTCGCGAAGTGTTGGAGAAGTGGTCGCGAAGTGGTCGCGACGTGGTCGCAAAGTGGTCGCGAAGTGGTGGCGAAGTGGTCGCGAAGTGGTCGCGAAGTGGTCGCGAAGTGGTCGGGAAGTGGTCGCGAAGTGGTCGCGAAGTGGTCGGGAAGTGGTCGGGAAGTGGTCGCGAAGTGGTCGGGAAGTGGTCGCGAAGTGGCCGCGAAGTGGTCGCGAGGTGGTCGCGAAGAGGTGGTGAAGAGGTGGCGAAGTGGTCGCGAAGTGGTCGCGAAGTGGTCGCGAAGTGGTCGCGAAGTGGTCGCGAAGTGGTCGCGAGGTGGTCGCGAAGTGGTCGCGAAGTGGTCGCGAAGTGGTCGCGAAGTGGTCGCGAAGTGGTCGCGATGTGGTGGCGACGTGGTTGCGATGTGGTCGCGAAGTGGTCGCGAAGTGGTCGCGGAGTGGTCGCGAAGTGGTCGCAAAGTGGTCGTGAAGTGGTTGCGAAGTGGTGGCGAAGTGGTTGCAAAGTGGTCGCGAAGTGGTCGCGAAGTGGTCGCGAAGTGGTCGCGAAGTGGTCGCGAAGTGGTCGCGAAGTGGTCGCGAAGTGGTGGCAAAGTGCTCACGACGTGGTCGCGACGTGGTGGCGACGTGGTCGCGAAGTGTTGGCGAGGTGGTCGCGAAGTGGTTGCGAAGTGGTCGCGATGTGGTCGCGACGTGGTCGCGACGTGGTCGCGAAGTGGTCGCGAAGTGGTCGCGAAGTGGTCGCGTAGTGGTCGCGAAGTGGTCACGAAGTAGTCGCGAAGTGGTTTCGAAATGGTCGCGAAGTGGTCGCCAAGTGGTGGCGAAGTGGTTGCAAAGTGGTCGCGAAGTGGTCGCGAAGTGGTCGCGAAGTGGTCGCGAAGTGGTCGCGAAGTGGTTGCGAAGTGGTCGCGAAGCGGTGGCAAAGTGCTCACGACTTGGTCGCGACGTGGTGGCGACGTGGTCGCGAAGTGTTGGCGAAGTGGTCGCGACGTGGTCGCAAAGTGGTCGCGACGTGGTCGCGAAGTGGTCGCGAAGTGGTCGCGAAGTGGTCGCGAAGTGGTCGCGAAGTGGTCGCGAAGTAGTCGCGAAGTGGTTTCGAAATGGTCGCGAAGTGGTCGCGAAGTGGTGGCGAAGTGGTTGCAAAGTGGTCGCGAAGTGGTCGCGAAGTGGTCGCGAAGTGGTCCCGAAGTGGTCGCGAAGTGGTCGCGAAGTGGTCCCGAAGTGATCGCGAAGTGACCGCGAAGTGGTCGCGAAGTGGTCGCGAAGTGGTCGCGAAGAGGTGGCAAAGTGCTCACGACGTGGTCGCGACGTGGTGGCGACGTGGTCGCGAAGTGTTGGCGAAGTGGTCGCGAAGTGGTCGCGACGTGGTCGCAAAGTGGTCGCGAAGTGGTCGCGAAGTGGTCGCGAAGTGGTCGCGAAGTGGTCGCGAAGTGGTCGCGAAGTGGTCGCGAAGTGGTCGCGAAGTGGTCGCGAAGTGGTCGCGAAGTGGTCGCGAAGTGGCCGGGAAGTGGTCGCGAAGTGGTCGCGAAGTGGTCGCGAAGTGGTCGCGAGGTGGTCGCGAAGAGGTGGTGAAGAGGTGGCGAAGTGGTCGCGAAGTGGTCGCGAAGTGGTCGCGAAGTGGTCGCGAAGTGGTCGCGAAGTGGTCGCGAAGTGGTCGCGAAGTGGTCGCGAAGTGGTCGCGAAGTGGTCGCGAAGTGGTCGCGAAGTGGTCGCGAAGTAGTCGCCAAGTGGTCGCGAAGTGGTCGCGAGGTGGTCGCGAATTGGTCGCGAAGTGGTCGCGAAGTGGTCGCGAAGTGGTCGCGATGTGGTGGCGACGTGGTTGCGATGTGGTCGCGAAGTGGTCGCGAAGTGGTCGCAAAGTGGTCGCAAAGTGGTCGCGAAGTGGTCGCAAAGTGGTTATGAAGTGGTTGCGAAGTGGTGGCGAAGTGGTTGCAAAGTGGTCGCCAAGTGGTCGGGAAGTGGTCGCGAAGTGGTCGCGAAGTGGTCGCGAAGAGGTGGCAAAGTGCATACGACGTGGTCGCGACGTGGTGGCGACGTGGTCGCGAAGTGTTGGCGAAGTGGTCGCGAAGTGGTCGCGACGTGGTCGCAAACCGGTCGCGAAGTGGTCGCGAAGTGGTCGCGAAGTGGTCGCGAAGTGGTCGCGAAGTGGTCGCGAAGTGGTCGCGAAGTGGTCGCGAAGTGGTCGCGAAGTGGTCGCGAAGTGGTCGGGAAGTGGTCGCGAGTTGGTCGCGAAGAGGTGGTGAAGAGGTGGCGAAGTGGTCGTGAAGTGGTGGCGAAGGGGTCGCGAAGTGGTCGCGAAGTGGTCGCGAAGTGGTCGCGAAGTGGTCGCGAAGTGGTCGCGAAGTGGTCGCGAAGTGTTCGCGAAGTGGTCGCGAAGTGGTTGCGAAGTGGTCGCGAAGTGGTCGCGAAGTGGTCGCGAAGTGGTCGCGAAGTGGTCGCGGGTGGTCGCGAAGTGGTCGCGAAGTGGTCGTGATGTGGTCGCGACGTGGTTGCGACGTGGTTGCGAAGTGGTCGCGAAGTGGTTGCACAGTGGTCGCAAAGTGGTCGCGAAGTGGTCGCGAAGAGGTCGCAAAGTGGTCGCGAAGTGGTCGCGAAGTGGTCGCGAAGTGCTCGCGAAGTGGTCGCGAAGTGGTCGCGAAGTGGTCGCGATGGTGGACGGTGAAGGGCGGCGGGGGACGTTTTCGGGCGATGGGGGGTGATGGGGGGCGATGCGGGGGCGATGCGGGGGTGATGGGGGGCGATGGGGGGTGATGGGGGGCGATGGGGGGCTTTCGGGGGCAATGGAGGGCCATGAGGGGCGATGGGGGGCGATGGGGGGCGAGGGGGGGTGATCGGGGGCAATGGGGGGCGATGGGGGGCGAGGGGGGGCGAGGGGGGGCGATGGGGGGCGAAGCGGGGCGAGGGGGGGCGATAACGGGCGATGGGGGGCGATGGGGGGCGATGGGGAGCGATGGGGGGCGAGGGGGGGCGATCGGGGATGATGGGGGGCGATGGGGGGCAATGGGGGGCAATGGGGGGCGACTGGGGGCAATGGGGGGCAATGGGGGGCGATGGGGGGCTATCGGGGGCGATGGGGGAAGAGTGGGGGGAATGGGGGGCGATGGGGTCGATGGGGAGCGATGGGGGGCGGTGGGGGGCGTTTGGGGGGCGATGGGGGGGGTCAAGGGGGGCGTGGGGGGGGCGCTTGGAGGGCGAGGGGGGGGCGAGGTGAAGGGCGATGAGGGGGGCGATGAGGAGGGATGGGGGGCGATGGGGGGCGATGGGGGGCAATGGGGGGCGATGGGGGGCGACGGGGGGCGATGGGAGGCGATGGGGGGCAATGGGGGGCGATGGGGGGCGATGGGGGGCGATGGGGGGCAATGGGGGGCGATGAGGGGGGATGGGGGGCGATGGGAGGCGATGGGGGGCGATGGGGTCGATGGGGGGCGATGGGGGGCGATGGGGGGCGACGGGGGGGATGGGGGGCGATGGGAGGCGATGGGGGGCAATAGGGGGCGTTGGGGGGCGAGGGGGGGCAATGGGGGATGGGGGGCGATGGGGGGCGGTGGGCGGCGATGCGGGGCGATGCGGGGCGAGGGGGGGCGATGCGGGGGCGATGGGGGGCGACGGGGGGCGAGGGGAGGCAATCGGGGGCAATGGCGGGGCAATTGGGGGGCAATGGAGGGCGATGGGGGGCGATGGGGGGGCGATGGGGGGCGAGGGGGGGCGACGGGGGGCGATGGGGTGCGATGGGGGGCGATGGGGGGCGAGAAGGGGCGATGGGGGGCCATGGGGGGCGGCGGGGGGCAAGGGGGGGCGAGGGGGGGCGATGGGGTGCGATGGGGGGAAATGGGGGGCAAGGGGGGGCGATGCGGGGCGATGCGGGGCGATGGAGGGCGATGGGGGGGCGATGCAGGCTGATGGGGGGCGATGGGGGGCGATGGGGGGCGACGGGGTGCGAGAGGGTGCGAGGGGGGGCGAGGGGGTGCGATGGGGGTGATGCAGGGCGAGGGGGGGCGAGGGGGGCCAATGGGGAGCGAAGCGGGGCGAGGGGGGGCGATAAGGGGCGATGGGGGGCGATGGGGGGCGATGCAGAGCGATGGGGGGCGAGGGGGGGCGATCGGGGATGATGGGGGGCAATGGGGGGCAAATGGGGGGCAATGGGGGGCGACTGGGGGCAATGGGGGGCAATGGGGGGCGATGGGGGGCGATCGGGGGCGATGGGGGGCGAGTGGGGGGAATGGGGGGCGATTGGGGGCGATGGGGAGCGATGGGGGGCGGTGGGGGGCGTTGGGGGGCGATGGGGGGGGTCAAGGGGGGCGTGGGGGGGCGCTTGGAGGGCGAGGGGGGGGCGAGGTGAAGGGCGATGGGGGGGGCGATGAGGGGGGATGGGGGGCGATGGGGGGCGATGGGGGTTGATAAGGGGCAATGGGGGGTGGTCGCGAAGTGGTCGCGAAGTGGTCCCGAAGTGGTCGCGAAGTGGTCGCGAAGTGGTCGCGAGGTGGTCGCGAAATGGTCGCGAAATGGTCGCGAACAGGTCGCGACGTGGTCGCGAAGTGGTCGCGAAGTGGTTGCGAAGTGGTCGCGACGTGGTCGCAAAGTGGTCGGGAAGTGGTCGCGAAGTGGTCGCGAAGTGGTCGCGAAGTGGTCGGGAAGTGGTCGGGAAGTGGTCGCGAAGAGGTTGCGAAGTGGTCGCGATGTGGTCGCGACGTGGTCGCGACGTGGTCGCGAAGTGGTCGCGAAGTGGTCGCAAAGTGGTCGCGAAGTGGTCGGGAAGTGGTCGCGAAGTAGTCGCGAAGTGGTTTCGAAATGGTCGCGAAGTGGTGGCGAAGTGGTGGCGAAGTGGTTGCAAAGTGGTCGCGAAGTGGTCGCGAAGTGATCGCGAAGTGGTCCCGAAGTGGTTGCGAAGTGACCGCGAAGTGGTCGCGAAGTGGTCGCCAAGTGGTCGCGAAGGGGTGGCAAAGTGCTCACGACGTGGTCGCGACGTGGTGGCGACCTGGTCGCGAAGTGTTGGCGAAGTGCTCGCGAAGTGGTCGCGACGTGGTCGCAAAGTGGTCGCGAAGTGGTCGGGAAGTGGTCGCGCGAAGTGGTCGCGAAGTGGTCGCGAAGTGGTCGCGAAGTGGTCGCGAAGTGGTCGGGAAGTAGTCGGGAAGTGGTCGCGAAGTGGTCGCGAAGAGGTTGCGAAGTGGTCGCGATGTGGTCGCGACGTGGTCGCGACGTGGTTGCGAAGTGGTCGCGAAGTGGTCGCGAAATGGTCGCGAAGTGGTCGCGAAGTGGTCGCGAAGTAGTCGCGAAGTGGTTTCGAAATGGTCGCGAAGTGGTCGCGAAGTGGTGGCGAAGTGGTTGCAAAGTGGTCGCGAAGTGGTCGCGAAGTGGTCGCGAAGTGGTCCCGAAGTGGTCGCGAAGTGACCGCGAAGTGGTCCCGAAGTGGTCGCGAAGTGGTCGCGAAGAGGTGGCAAAGTGCTCACGACGTGGTCCCGACGTGGTGGCGACGTGGTCGCGAAGTGTTGACGAAGTGGTCGCGAAGTGGTCGCGACGTGGTCGCAAAGTGGTCGCGAAGTGGTCGCGAAGTGGTCGCGAAGTGGTCGCGAAGTGGTAGCGAAGTGGTCGCGAAGTGGTCGCGAAGTGGTCGCGAAGTGGTCGCGAAGTGGTCGGGAAGTGGTCGCGAAGTGGTCGCGAAGTGGTCGGGAAGTGGTCGCGAGGTGGTCGCGAAGAGGTGGTGAAGAGGTGGCCAAGTGGTCGCGAAGTGGTCGCGAAGTGGACGCGAAGTGGTCGCGAAGTGGTCACGAAGTGGTCGCGAAGTGGTCGCGAAGTGGTCGCGAAGTGGTCGGGAAGTGGTCGCGAAGTGGTCGCGAAGTGGTTGCGATGTGGTGGCGACGTGGTTGCGATGTGGTCGCGAAGTGGTCGCGAAGTGGTCGCAAAGTGGTTGCGAAGTGGTCGCAAAGTGGTCGTGAAGTGGTTGCGAAGTGGTGGCGAAGTGGTTGCAAAGTGGTCGCGAAGTGGGCGCGAAGTGGTCGCGAAGTGGTCGCGAAGTGGTCGCGAAGTGGTCGCGAAGTGGTCGCGAAGTGGTCGCGAAGAGGTGGCAAAGTGCTCACGACATGGTCGCGACGTGGTGGCGACGTGGTCGCGAAGTGTTGGCGAAGTGGTCGCGAAGTGGTCGCGACGTGGTCGCAAAGTGGTCGCGAAGTGGTCGCGAAGTGGTCGCGAAGTGGTCGCGAAGTGGTCGCGAAGTGGTCGCGAAGTGGTCGCGAAGTGGTCGCGAAGTGGTCGCGAAGTGGTCGCGAAGTGGTCGCGAAGTGGTCGGGAAGTGGTCGCGAGTTGGTCGCGAAGAGGTGGTGAAGAGGTGGCGAAGTGGTCGTGAAGTGGTCGCGAAGTGGTGGCGAAGTGGTTGCAAAGTGGTCGCGAAGTGGTCGCGAAGTGGTCGCGAAGTGGTCCCGAAGTGGTCGCGAAGTGACCGCGAAGTGGTCGCGAAGTGGTCGGGAAGTGGTCGGGAAGTGGTCGCGAAGTGGTCGCGAAGAGGTGGCAAAGTGCTCACGACGTGGTCGCGAAGTGGTGGCGACGTGGTCGGGAAGTGGTCGCGAGGTGGTCGCGAAGAGGTGGTGAAGAGGTGGCCAAGTGGTCGCGAAGTGGTCGCGAAGTGGACGCGAAGTGGTCGCGAAGTGGTCGCGAAGTGGTCGCGAAGTGGTCGCGAAGTGGTCGGGAAGTGGTCGCGAAGTGGTCGCGAAGTGGTCGGGAAGTGGTCGCGAGGTGGTCGCGAAGAGGTGGTGAAGAGGTGGCCAAGTGGTCGCGAAGTGGTCGCGAAGTGGACGCGAAGTGGTCGCGAAGTGGTCACGAAGTGGTCGCGAAGTGGTCGCGAAGTGGTCGCGAAGTGGTCGGGAAGTGGTGGCGAAGTGGTCGCGAAGTGGTTGCGATGTGGTGGCGACGTGGTTGCGATGTGGTCGCGAAGTGGTCGCGAAGTGGTCGCAAAGTGGTCGCGAAGTGGTTGCGAAGTGGTGGCGAAGTGGTTGCAAAGTGGTCGCGAAGTGGTCGCGAAGTGGTCGCGAAGTGGTCGCGAAGTGGTCGCGAAGTGGTGGCGAAGTGGTCGCGAAGTGGTCGCGAAGTGGTCGCGAAGAGGTGGCAAAGTGCTCACGACATGGTCGCGACGTGGTGGCGACGTGGTCGCGAAGTGTTCGCGAAGTGGTCGCGAAGTGGTCGCGACGTGGTCGCGAAGTGGTCGCGAAGTGGTCGCGAAGTGGTCGCCAAGTGGTCGCGAAGTGGTCGCGAAGTGGTCGCGAAGTGGTCGCGAAGTGGTCGCGAAGTGGTCGCGAAGTGGTCGCGAAGTGGTCGGGAAGTGGTCGCGAGTTTGGTCGCGAAGAGGTGGTGAAGAGGTGGCGAAGTGG
>CAXIWF010001812.1:0-30496 GCA_964036045.1 Eutreptiella sp. 'Long Island Sound 2002' | reverse complement strand
CGCGGGGACGTGGTTCAAGACGATGTGCAAGCACATGGGGATTCGGCACGCCAAGACCGTGGCGTACCACAGCCGGTCAAATGGTCGGGCTGAGGTGGCCGGGCGGCAGATGTTCGAGAAGTTCCGCCAGCTGCACATTGATGAACCGGGCCGCAATTGGTACAATTCGCTGTGGAGAGTGCTCCAGGCGTACCACGACCTTCCGGGACCCACTGGACTGTCGCCCCATCGCATCCTGTTCCTACAGGATCGAGTATCACGCACTCTCCCGTGGTTGAACCATGGCAAAGTGGACCAGGATGCGAACGCTATGATGGCTGAGGCAGACGACACGGCGACCAAGGTGTGCAAGGCACTTCAGGACAAGCATGACAAGAGGGCCAAGTACTTCAAGCAGGGAAAATTCCAGAAGTATGCTGCCCAAGACACCGAATGGGTGGAGCGGCACCACAAGGATGTCCTGTCCAGGCATCGGCAGGCATCTTGGTATGTGCCGGGGGTAATCGTGCGGAAGGTCGGGCAGGATGTGTACGCGGTTCGTGTGGGGGATAACAAGATCCTGGACCGCGACCATACCCAGCTTCGTCCCAGACCGCCAGACCCCAGCGGACGTCCCGTCACCTTCGAGTTCACGGCCGGCGATGTGGACTCGGACGACGAGGGTGAGGACGCCGACTTCACCGCCGAGAGGATCCTGGCGTACAAGCCTGACCCGGGGACCCCTGGGGGGAGGCTTTATAAGGTCCGTTGGAAGGGATTCGCTGCATCCAGGGATTCGTGGGAGCCTCGGAGCAGCTTTGTGCCGAGGTATACCACGGTCTGGATGGAGTATCTGAAGAAAACCAACATTTGTTTGGATGTCAAGGACGTGTTGGTCCATTTGGTGGCTGCTGTAGCATCATAATGGATCCCCCTTGGCATATTTGTTTGTTTTTGTGCTTGGGAGATGGGTGAGGGCGTTCATCCGGGGATGTTTCGGCCTTGATTGGCCATATACCCCCTTCACTCGATCTCCACATATATATTTCATTGTGGTATACTTATTTAGGTCGACCGACGACGTTTCTCTATCTTTGATCCCCTTGGTCCATGTTGTAGATCAAGAGGAGACCGGATATGGCGTAGGGCACCGATTATCAGTGTCTTCACCCCTCCTTTGGGGCATGGGGGACGCCTACGACGTGTGTGGGGCCTCCATGTGTCCTCCGGACATGGGGGGGGGGTGTGGAGCCCATTGGGGTCCTCCCGTCCTCTCTTCAATGACTTCCGAGCGGACACAACGCTCTGAGAAGGGGGGTGAAGCCGGTTCGGACCCCCGTGGCCATCTTGGGGTCACTTGGGGTATGTATCTATGTGCCGGCAAGCCGCCATTGGCTGATATCATACTCTCCCATCCACCTGACCCAACCGGATGTGATAGTGTGATAGGTTTGGCCATTCCGGCTATGAGCGGCCATATTCAGTGCCGCCAGCTGAGATTTATATATCAGAATATCAGGAATCAACAGGGTTTTTTTATCATAAAGTTTCCGTAATTTTTCAGCCTTCCGTTCTGATGGTCAATGTATCGGCGACTGTCAGTTGGCTCGCGATTTTGCGGTAACCGATTGGTTAACTGTTATTTACAGATATTTTGGCGGAAACCCCGATGAAGGGTCAGATTTCATCAGTAAAGGGTTCGTTGCTTCCGCAATTTTCATATTATACACTTGCAAAATTAATTCATTTAATTTTTTCAGACTTTCAGAATCGGATTTTCGACTTCAACATCGCCACACTCGATATGATGAATCTTGACTGGTCATAAATTTTTCCTTGATCAGAAATCAACCTTCCTTTTGTTGTGCCCTTCATTTTGCTTGGAGTTACAGTCGAAACAAAAGTGATTCGTGGGACCACTTTGAAGAATCACATCTCCGGCTCACAGCGAGGAATATCAATATCGAGAATTGGGTTGGAACCGCCTTGGTCTTAACTTAATTAAGGAAGCATCAAACGCCTTTGGTGTGTACACACGCCTGGGATAGCAAGGAATAAGGGCCAAGAGGGTAGAAAATGATATATAACTCTTGGACCCTGCAACCGAATGTTTTAATGCGACTTTCGAGTGTACCGCATGAGTGTTGGGGTTGCATAGATACTTTTCTTGGGTTCCTACGTATTTTTAACGTGAAGTTATGTCCATGGAGGGGCATGGCATATCATGGTGGGAGCCACTTTTTGAGGGTATGTGTTATATGCATGGTATGTGCTTCGATATGCTCACGCCCATGTTATATATCTCCGTTTGTAGGAAGATATATGGAGTCATACGCGGCAAGGGCCTTGCCCATGTCCCAATGGTGAGCTCCATAGCGCTAGACTAAGTCTACCGCTCATATAGTGCATGTGGGACGGCTTACGGAGCGACCCACAAGCGCCATTATCAATTTTCCCATTTTCGTGGTGCGTGTTGGGAGGAGGTTCGAAGGTGTCCCTATGCGTCCAGGTGGGGATCCAAGTGGGGGGATTGTTTGCAAATGGTCCCAAGCAATTGTGTTTGAAATCATATGTTGATACCATGGGTGAGGGAAGTTATATACTATTGTAATTATCTTGAAGTTGGCATTATTTGCATGTTTTTGACCTCATTTTATGCTCATTTTTGTGTTTTATGTGCTCAACTGGTCGGCTAATAGTAAAGTGCCTAGAGATCCGTGAACTATGGTATGTTGCTTCTATGTTGGCATATGTTTCGGTGTTGTACCTCACCATATGCCGAATCAGGTGGTCACTTTGGCGTGGCATACGAGGTCTCACAAAATTAGGTCTCAAATTCATGAGTTGACTTGTGAAGCATGTCATGTACATAACCGGAGGGGTTTCGGAGCCAATGATGGGATATTCTTGGGCATGGACCCTTGGTCTATATCACCCTCGTACACTACTTTCCGGTTTGACACATGCATGGAGCATTTGAACATTTGCCGTATGCATTTTTGAGTATATAATTAAATTTTGGGCAATATGGTGTGATTTGCCTGATTTTGCCATGTTGTGAGGTCATCTTCATGGGGCAGTTCTCGAAACCCATTCGACTCCAAGTCCAACCAAGTTTATGTCCGGGTAGGGCATGGTCTTGAGTGCCACTCTAGGCCATGCCACGCCACCTCCCCTATTGGGCTACGATTTAGAGGCTTGGGACGGAACACATTTTTGGGGTTTGTGTTTTGACTTTTGACACATGGCATTTAGCCATCTTATTTGACTGGGTTCAGGGCATCATGTTGGTGAGTCAGGGGAAGGTCTTGAGTCCAGGGAATGAGGGGTCTATGGCTGAGTCTGTGTATGTTTACCTCTTTCCCCAACTTTGCTTTATTTTTGTACATATGCCAATTTCAGGGTTTTCCTCTTTGGTGCAATTCTTGTACATGCCCGCCACCGTGAGACAACCGGTGTGCTTAACGGAAGCCCGCAGTGTGGATTGGGTTATTGCTGTATTTGTGGGATCTGGTTGCTGTTCAGGGTTGAAGGAGTATTGTATTTTCTATCTTTTTGGATCTTGGACCCTGGATTTTGAGAAATGCAATCGCTGATCAGGAGCAAGTCAGCAGGGGTGACAGGCGGAAGGGCCACAGCAGGGGCCGGTCCTGGTAGGGACCTTCTTTAGTGCAACAAGACGACTTCTCAAACGGCCATTACCGAAAAAAAATAGACTCTCAGAAAACCTTGGTCTAGGAAGTATTGTACCCATTCCCATGGTTGTCCCGAGGTAGATGTAGTGTTTTTGCACTACAAGGCCTATGGACTGTGGGTTTGCGGGGGCTTGGTTCCACAACAACCCCATCCCCAATTTCCCCAACCTCCAGTCCATCTATGACGGAAATCCATGTAACATGCTCATCACCTCCTCCACTGACCTCCCTCGCCCGTCCTTGGCCAAAATTCCCAACGCTACCCTCAACAATAAAAAAACCCACGTCCCACGAAAAACCACCTTTAAACCTTAAGCCAATAAATTCTATTGCCTTCGGCAAGGCACCTCGAGGAGGGGACCAGCATTGCCCCACAGTCAATCCCAAATTACGGTGAAAAACACGTAAAATGGGCCTAAGACATGCTTTACATAGCATGTACAATCATTTTGAGTGGTTACAATAGCAAAAAAACAATTTTCGAAAATATCAATTTTTGAGCTGTAGAGACCTAAAAATTGCTTGAGCAGGTTGTAGGTTGTGTGTACTAGTCCCCTGGGAGACCCCCTCTGGTACCCGATGCCCAAATAGGGTGAAAAACACGTAAAACGGGCATAACACATGCTTTATATAGCATGTATGATCATTTTTAGTGGTCACAATAGCGAAAATTGTTTTTTTGAAAATATCAACTATTGAGCTGTAGACACCTGAAAGCTGCATGAGCAGGTTGTAGGTTGTGTGTACTAGTCCCACGGGAGATTCCCTCTGGCACGATGGGGTGTCGCGCGACAGGCGCACCTGGAAAAGGGTAGTGATTTTGACCTGTAGATTTCTCACAGGCGCATTGATCAATCGTGTTGGAATCAATGAATCTGTTGATAGTTAATGTAATATCAAGGGATTTCCAATTATTCACTGCAAAATCTTTTTCTGAATGTCTGTTTTGGCGCGATAAGCACCTTGTTGCACCCTTGTCGCACCCCCTGTTGCACCCTTGTCGCACCCCTTATCGCACCATAAGGGCCGCGATAACCCCCTTAGTGCGCCCCCTTATCGCGCGATAAGGTGCGCGATAACCCCTCTTGTTGCGCCCCTCATTGCGCCCTATTCTTTCTTGTTTTGACGTTTCTCTTGTCCCATTCTACCTTTTTTCGCCTTAGGTCTTCTACCATGTCTTTGGCGGACCTTGGTGTCAGCGGCCTCGCCATCCAGGAGTGGTTGGATAGGCACAAGAGGGTGTTGGGTACTAGGAGAGTTTCTGTCAACTCTCTACTTGTGCAAGCTGCCAGCATCACAACCCGTGACCAACCCCTTCATTTTTCTGACACTGCCAACTTTGCTTTGATTCGATGCACTGCCCCCCTATTGCAGGCAAAGGAAGGGAGCCACCTATCTGATCTATTTTTTTCCATTCTTCAAACCAATCCTCACCTAGATGGTTTCCTCTTTGATTTGTTGGGAAGTGATGTAGCTGAACTTTCAACGGTCCTTGGGGAGCGTGTTGCCAAGGGCCACGCATGAGCGCTCCCCCATCACCATACACACCTTCACCACCTACCCTGGCCTCCAGCCGCCACGACACCACCCGCGTCCAGGTTAGGGTTAGGGTTAGGGTTAGGGTTAGGGTTAGGGTTAGGGTTAGGGTTAGGGTTGCAATTGCAACCGATGCGCCGCCAGCGGAGATTTATATATCAGAACATCAGGAATCTACAGGGTTTTATTTTCATATTGTTTCCGTCAATTTTTACGCTTCCATTCTGATATTCACTGTTTTGACAGCTGGCAGTTAGCTCGCGACTTTAGCGTAACCGCCACTTGAACTGTTTTATACAGATATTTTAGCGCGAATCGTGACGAAGACTCTAAAGTCTTCAGGAATTGCATTGATGCATCCGCAATTTTCACATTCTACACTCGCAACCTTAATCCGAATTTTTCAGGATGCCGAAATCGGATTTTCGACTTCGACATCCCCGCACTTGATTTGACCTCTTTCGAGTGGACCTACGTGCTTTCCTATGCACGAATCAATTTTCTTTTTATCTTGCCCTCCATTTGTCTTAGAGATATGGGCAAAACAAAGTTGATTCGTGAGGCCACTTGTGAGGGTCATATCTCGTGCCGCTTGCGAGGAATGACAATAAGGAAACGTGCGATGTATTCACAATACTCCCGACGTAATTTAGGAAGCCTTATACGCCTTGTGTCTCCACACGTGCGCGCTAGCGTAATGGATCATTGTCAAGAGGGTAGAGTTTGCGTTATAACACTTTGGCCATGATATTGCGTGCGTTAAGATAACTTTCCAGTGTAGCGCGCGAGTGTTGGTGTTGCATAGGAATTTTCTTTGAGTTCCTATGAGCGATTGACACAAAGTTATGCCCTTGGAGGGGCATGACATATCGTGGGGGGAGCTGCCTTTTTGGGCAATATGTGGTATGTGCCTTGTGTTGTGTTGCGTGCCCATTTGGCGGGTCCATCGCTCCAAGCCAAACCCGCCAATGGACCTCATATTGCGCAAGCCCCTTCTCCATACTCCCTACGATGAATTGCGAGTCTAACCTTTGTGGAGGGAAGCTTGTGTGGCGATCCCAAAGCGATGCGTTGGGAGCAAGGTGTGTGTTTTGCAATTTTCCATATTTTCATGTGCCCACTTGGGAAGTAGCGCACGTAACCTTTCAAAGTGCCCCAAGTGGAGCACATATGTGGAATCGAAGGTCATTGGTGTCAAGTCATTGTGTTTAGAAGGATTGGTCGATTACTCAATCCAAGCCGAAGATATTATAATATATTTGTGCGACTTTCAAGGCACTTTTGGGTGTTTTTTCGCCAATTTTGCTGTTTTTTGCCCGCCATGATGTCAAGTGGCGACCGTATATCTCAACGTTGCGCACAATTGACATCATGATCCAAGTATGTTACGGGGGTACATACTTCGGTGCCAAACATATCTTGGACCCGGCGAATAACTCCTCTTGGGCTTGGCATACCGTGGCCGCCATGTTGGCGATTGGGGACTATCCCAAATCATGGACTCACTTGGCGACCCTGCCATTCCCAAGACCGGAGGAGTTGGGTGACGCCCAAAAGATATGTAGGACACATATGACTTGATACCAATCCTATGGCACACTCCGGTCCAAGTCGGGCATGTGCCTCATTTGCCTCAACCATGAGTGTGCGCATTTTCGGCCATTTTGAGCAATTTTCCACATTTTCTGCCCGCCGTGCACTATGTTCAGCCCACCTGTGCACGCCGGACGCATGGACCAATGGACCATATATGACATGGGTGTTATGCATGTTGGTCCCCATGGTTCACACACCACGTGAGCGAAGCGGAGCAACCTTCGTTAAGGTGCTAGCCCAAAGTGAGTGTGGGCAATTTTGCCATTTTGGCATTTGTGGACCCGATTGGGATCGTCACCACGCCAAGTGGCATGGCGATCTTTGAGAGCCAAGGGCACAGGAGTCTCTGTTGGACTCCGGGTGGATCGCGTATGGAATGGCAGATCTGATCTCCAAGCCGGCGTGGAGATATACTAATGGGAGCACCCCGAGTTTTGGCTCATTTCGAGCAGCCAAAACGACCTCCTTTTGGGACCCCAATTTCAACCCCCCGTGTGGTCAATTGGCGGCCCCATATCTCTATGCCCAGTAGGAGCCTGGACCCAATTTGAAGTTGTACACTCAGATGGAAGTCCTAGGTCCTGCCTCCTACCCTGTGAGCCATTGGCCTTGCCCGGGCCGGGCGAGCCACGCGTGAGGATGATGCCATTTTTGGTGATTTTGGCATCATGACCCCACTTGACGAACCCGTGGTGCCCTGATGCCAGGACCTCAGAGGGAACCAGGTTGGGTGAGGGCTCCGGGCAGTTCGTACTCAAAGGGCATAGGGTGAGTTGCCTCGTCCCTACCTCTGGCGGGTCCGGACGAGGGGTCAATTTTGGAGTTTTTCAAGCTAATATCAGTTTGGGGTGAAACAGCCCATTTTCAGCTACCAACTCCTAGGGGATAATGGCGGAGCCATATCTCTGGCTCAGAGAGGAGTTGGAACCTGCCGTTAAGGGAGCATGGGGAGCGACCGTCAGTTGGCCTTGGAGCCACTTGGGTCCCCGGAGCTTGCCTGTGGCTGGGCGGGACAGCCCCCCTGATGGCAGGGTTTCAGGGTCCGGACTGAGCAGGGCATGGGTTGTGTTTGAGCCCCTGCCCCCACCAGCCACTGAGAGGGTCGGACCTGGGATTGGGATACGAGTTGGGATAGGGTGTCTATT
Source organism: Eutreptiella sp. 'Long Island Sound 2002' (assembly GCA_964036045.1). Classification (NCBI taxonomy): domain Eukaryota; phylum Euglenozoa; class Euglenophyceae; order Eutreptiales; family Eutreptiaceae; genus Eutreptiella; species Eutreptiella sp. 'Long Island Sound 2002'. The sequence goes on along the minus strand of CAXIWF010001812.1, from coordinate 22,545 downwards.
GTCCTGTGATGCCCTTACCTCAGTCCAGTCTCAACCCCATGTGTACATATCCTGATCTGTTGCTGTACATATTTTCGTTCCCTCATTTCAGAGTGGCAAGGATTCTGAAACGCTTTGTCACATGACATGAGCGCATTGATGCCCCTGTGAGCGTAGTGCTTTGCCTGCCTGCTCACTTGCGCGTGTCCACCGCAGCGTCCCGCGGCCAGGCCCCCCACGGGAACGCGTCAAAAGCGTTTCACCGCCGCGGGGTTACCCATCCCTCGCGGGCCACTCGGGGCCACCAACCCCGAGCAGCGCAGCGCAGCAGCTCGCAGCTTGCAGGTCGCAGCGCAGCGCAGCGGCTCGCAGCGCCGCCCAACGACAGCGCCGAGTCCGTGAAGGAAGTGCGGGGCCCAGAACTCCGTCATCGACGAGTTCTATCAGCCGACCAGCAAGGCCGCACACCCAGTCGCGTCACCCACTTCCACAACCACCGGCCGCCCAGCACCGGCCGCACTCCCAGTCAAGTGCTGCAGCACCCGCCTCAACAAACACCACCAGGACCAGTTCGTTGAGCGGGACGAGTGCACACCAAGGACCTCAAGACCAACTACGCCCCCGCTGCCATGGTAAACTGGCAAGAAGCGGGTAAGACGTGGCCGCAGCCCCGGCCCCATGCAGTGCGCCTACTGCGTGGGTTGGTTTGGGACCAGCACTACCGCCACAGCCACCCCCAGTGCGAAGGCGGCATGCCCGGGAGCTTCGAGCTCCGCACGGACATGGCCCCCGACCGCCTGCAGGGCGTGGAGGACTGGCTGCGGGCGGAAGGGTTTGCCTTCCGCTTTGAGCAGAGGCGCTGGAGGACCTGGACCCGGCCGGACAGGCCCTACGAAGGGCTGCGCCCCGACGGGATTGAGGAGGACGAGAAGCCCAACGACTACCCGTCAGGCGCCTCGATCAATGTCTCCATGTGGGACATGATCGAGAAGAACTTCCCGGAACCGGGGAGCGAGCGCAGGCTGCAGGGCAGCGGCAGCAGCGCGTCTCCGGGGAAGGAGAAGCGGTCCGCCGGGGACAGGAAGCGGGACCGGAAGTGGCGGGAGTACCAGGAATCCCTGGCCGCCGAAGCCGCCCAAGGCGCCAAGGGCGGAACCCCAGCCCCCAGTCCCCAACGGGCCAATGGCGGTCACCACCCCGGCTCCACCACCCTTGGCGACTACTTCCAAGTCGCCAAGCAGACCAAGGCCAAGCCCCGTCCGCTGCTCCTGAGGAAGTCAGGCCCCAGCAGCGACGTGGAGTCGGCCCACCGCGGGAGGATGCCGGCCGACCAGGCCAGCTCCAGCAGCAGCGTCGCTCCCGACCAAAGGGACGTGGCGCGCGCCTGTGAGCGCGCCTGTGGGTTGCCCTGCAACCTTCGGGTTGCCCGGCAACGGGCCACGCAGCTGAACGCTGCCCTGGAGGGCGCCGCGGGCATCGCCCAGCAGGAGGCTGCGGAGTGGGCGCATGGCATGGCCATCCACGCCACCACCGTGGCGGCCATTGCGGCCGGACTCACGGCCACAGCCGCCCGTGAGGCAGCAATTGCCCAGGTCAAGAGTGAGTGGGCGCAGGAGGCCATTGCCTGCAAGGAGGCGGAGGTGAAGGCGCTGGAAGAGGCGCTGGCCCAAGAGAGGGCAAAGAAGGAGGCGGAGGAAAGGGCCCACGCCGAAGCGACGGCTAAGGCCCAGGCGGACGCCGCCAAGAAGGACGCCATCGAGGCCGCGCGACGGAAGGTCGCTGAGGAGAGGGCCAAGACAGAGGCGGAGCTGGCGGCGTTGGAAGCGCAGAAGGCGCGGCTGCAGCAGGCCCGGGAAGCCGAGGCGGCTCGTGCTGGGGAGGAAGCCGAAGTGCGGGCTGCTGCAGCCACCGCCGCCGCAATGGAGGAGGCAGAGGCCAAACTCCGCCGCGAGACTCCCCCGGGAGGATCACGGGTGGAGACCCTTCGGAAGCTTTTCGAAGGGGACGCCTCCTCCAAGATGACGCTGGATGAGGCGGACACGGGCAGCAGTGGGAGCAGTGGCCCCACTGCCCGTCGACGGAGGAAGGGCAAGGGGAAGACCCCCGAGAGGCCGCGGAGGCCAGCGGGTGGACACCCCCACGACAGTGACCCCTTGTTCACCGCCAGCGACGGGGATGAACGAGGCCGCCGACATCGCCAAGTGGTGGCTTGGACGGGCGGAGGAGGCAGAGACGTCCCCATGGAGCCGGAAGGTGAGGATGAGGATCTCCCTCCTCCCTACCGGAGCTCGGAGTCTTCCGAGACCGAGACACCCAGGTGGGGCGACATGGACGAGGATGACGACATGCACTTCGACATCACGAAGAAGCGCCCATCCTCGGACCCACCGAGGCGACCCGGCGGAGACCCACCGGAACCCCCTGGCGGAGGACCATCAGGACCCCCTGGAGGACGCCCACCAAGTGGACCCCCTGGTGGCGGACCACCGGGCGGGGGAGGACCCCCTGGACCTGGGGGACCCGGCGGAGGCCCTCCTGGAGGACCCCCTGGGGACCCCGACGACCCACCAGGGAACGGCGACCCGGATACCACCTGGCGGTGGATTGTCTACCTCCGCAGGAGGGTCCAGTTCCTCGAGCGCGAGGTAGACACGGGCAAGGGCGAGATGACTCGCATCGCCAGGGTCGCCGCGCGCGCGCAGAGAGAGCTGGACATCGCCAGGGGCGAGACCAGGTCGCTGAACAAGGTCATCAGCGGCCTGCAGCAGAGGCTGGACGCGCTGGAAGCCCGTGGGAGCGTCGGCAGCGACCACCCACCCCTGGAGTCTGGCTCGTCGGACGACGGCTGGGGACCCGGACCAGGTCCAGGCAGACCCCACGCCCCCGGCGGAGCCCCCAGGAGTCGCCCCAGCGCCAGTGCCCCCTCTCTCACCGCCCGCTCTCACCACAGCGCGGGCCGCCGCAACGAGCGCGTGCCGCCCGGCAGTGGCAGTGAGGATTGGCGTGATGAGTGGCTCAGCGCGGAGTACCGCAACTGCCGTGCTCCACCGCGGACACCGGTACGCCCCCAGCGCCCCGCACCAGCCCCGGAGCCAATCCCAATGGCTGGTGGACGTTATGGTGGACTCAGGGATGAGGTCCCCAGAGGAGACGTGGAGTGGGATGTCGGCGAAGGTGAGGACCTGGACCTGGACCTGGAGGAGTTCGACATCAGCCCGCCACGTGGTGTACGACGGGAGGCCGCTGAACGCAGCCGCTGGCGCCGTGATGAGGAGGCGTACATGGAAGGAGTACGGTGTGAACATCTAGGTTCAGCGTACATGGGGGAACCGCGGCATAGCCACAGGGATTCCATGGAGGAGATGGACGTGGCGGCCGTGGGAGTCCGAGGGCGAGGCCGATGGGAACCTCGGTCGACCTCGCGGCCGGCGTTCATGGTCTCTAAGGCCGCGGATGCCGCCGTGTGGGAAGACTTGAAGGACATCAAGCCCCCCATGTACGATGGCAACCCCCTCAACCTCGACAGCTTCTTGGAGAAGCTGGACGATTGGGGGGTGACCGTTACTGAAGACATGCCTCCCGCGGATGCGGAGAAATATGTCTTCAGACGGTTCAGGTACCGCCTGCCGGATGTGCTCCAAGAGCTGTACTTCGTGGCGACCAAGGAGGGGAAAATCAAGACCCTCAAGGAAGCCAAGAAGTGGCTCAACGAGCAGGAGCGGGTGGACGCTCTGCAGGTGGCTGCCAAGCGGTGGAAGTCCATCAAGCTTCAGCATGATGGACGGAAGATCCGCCTACGGGACTGGCGGGACTTCCGAGGGCAATAGACCCTCTTCCGCCGCAACGTGGAGGATTGGAACGAGGGTGACGAGCAGGCTCGCCTGCTCTCCATGCTGCCGGAAGCCTGGATCCAGAGGGTCACCAAGGAGGAAGCCAAGCGGGCCAAGTCCAACCACACGGTCAAGATGATGCTCCCCAAAGAGTATCATTCGAACGTGGTGGCTTGGGCAAGGAGGAACCTGGCCCGGGATGTCAAACGGCACTCCCTGCGGAACGCTCTGCTCATCACCGTCTCGGGCGATCGCGAGAAGACCGCGATGAGGCGCCTCAACGAGTGTGACGTGAGCGGCCAGACCATCCGTCTGCAGGCCATCCCGGCGCGGATGAGCTGCGACGAGATTCTGGAGTGTGTTGGAGAGGAGGTGCTCAAGGAGTACCACCACACCCGCTGGTTGAGGCCTGGCGACCGCGACGTCAACTACGTTGGCGAGGGACCTGGCGGGGAAGCTGCCATGGACCCAGCGGGAGCCGACGACGATGAGACTCTCGTCGACGATGACGACGACGATGAGCCCGCCGAGGTGGCCGTTTGTGCCTTCGTGGCCAACAACCTGAGCGCGGGGAACAAACCGGGAAACTGGAAGCCCCTGCAGCAGGGTTGGAGGAAGAAGGAGAAGAGGGACCCTCGCCGCATTGGCGACCCTCCGCTGTCCTTTGGGGAGTTCATACGAGCTCACCCCCAGGGCTGTTTCGTGTGTTATGGGAGGAAGAAAGGCTTCAACCATGACCACCGAACATGCCCCATCCACCAAGCAGACACGGAGGCCTACAAGAAGGTGCACTGGTCGAAGAAGCGTGCGCCCGCGGGTATCCGGGAAGCCAAAGTGGAGGTGGACAAGGATGAGCTCTCCAAGCTGATGTCGCAAGGGACCGAGTTGGCAAAGGAGATCCAGGAGATCAAGAGGAACTGGGTCCCCAGGTTGGACAACAAGAACAAGGAGAACAACCAGAATGACCAGGACAAGGACAAGGACAAGAAGACTAGAAGGGGAAGGAAGAAGGGTGTCAACGAGGTTGATGCGGAGGAGAACACCCCTGCTTCCACAACTGACGCCCCCTAGCGGAGCCCCTGCAGCAAAGGGCCCCAGCTAGGGCGGTCGCAGGATGGTGACGTGGGAAGCGCCGAACCATCCCAGTTGGGAGTCGATAAGCACAAGGGGACTGCCGCGGGCGGAAGGCCCGGTCCGGCACGCAGTCGCGGAGGCGGGGTCAGGGCAAGTGAAGGCACGAACCCTTGCACCCGTCCGTCCTTCGCGACCAAGAATGTGTTTGATGTACTACAAGATCTATCCGAGAGTATCGGAGGATCACCCGGACCGCAGCTGGATGCTGCAGATGGGCAGCCTGAGCCCGTTGTCCACGACCTGCACCAGTCGCTTGTCCAGCTTCTCGAACGGCCGGAGATCCTGAGCCTGCACGCCGTGCGCCGAGTTGGGCGTGAGCGGCAGTTGCACCTTAAGGTCCGTGCCTTATGCGGGGAAGTGGAAAAGGTTTTCGACATGTTGGTTGACACGGGAGCTCAAGTCAGCTTGGTCAAGGCTGGCCTACTTCCGCCAGAGTGTCTGACCGACAGTCCGAAACCTGTCAGGCTGAAGGTGGCGAACGGCCAGTACATGGTGGGAGGCACGAAGGAAGCGGCCATTGGCCTGCAGTTCGGGAACCATCGTGAGCTGAGCCGCCCAGACCTCGGCAAGGAAATCCTCCTGCACGGTCGCTTCTACGAGGCCGAGATGGACTGGGACATGATCGTTGGGTACGACTTGATGATGGAGACGGACTCCGGCGTCCTCCCGGCCCAGGCCTCCATGACCCTGTACCAGGACGACCAGCTCTCGTGGCTTTCGTCACCTGAGCACCATGTGGAATGCCAATGGATCCACCCCGAACGCGATCAGCTGGAAGTAGCCGCACTGGGCACTGAGCCAACTGGGCCTGCATACCAGGAGTACGGCGTAATGCCGGAAGTGGCGAGCCGAGTTGTTGCTGACCTGGGAGCTTCGGATCTGGCCCTCGATGCGTTCTCTTCAGGAACCTCCGCCCATCTGCGGGTTTGTGAGGAGTACTGGAGCGCACAGGACTCCGCGTGGAAGAAGCACTGGGGTCCGCATCAGGGATTGATGTGGATCCATTGCCCCCGCTGGGACATTCCAAGAGCGATAGCGAAGATTCGCAAGGACCGCTCCAAGGCAGTGTGCAATAGCCTCAAGCTTAGCACTGTAATCGCACAGGTGTACACTTGTGAGTCTCATGCGCGATCTTCGATCGCTGTTGAATTTTGGGATTTCATGAGCGATCTTCGATCGCTAATCAATTTTCGGATTTCTGATTTCGACTTTTTCTTTCAATGGTGAACCAATCTTACAATTCCACATTATCAAATCTGAATTTCTGAAATTGACCCCCATCCCTCAAATGCTCAGATGTTTCATTTGTGCAATTGGTGTCAAATTGTGCCTTGTCTCCTTATCCTCTTCCACACTTCATTCAAAGTGTCCAACGAGAGTAGAACAAGGTTGGGTGTTTAACAAACCAAGAGTATTGTTTCCCCTCTTCCCTTCCTCTAACATAGAAAGGTTAAGGGTTAACAAACCACGGTCAAGAAGGTCAAAAGGTTTAAGGTAGGAAATGACATTGAACATTGTGTTTGTTTGTGCATGTGCATTTGATATATTTGTATATTAAATGATTGCTTATTTGTTTTTATTTAGGATGCTTCAAGACTAATTGAGTTTCAACTCGGAGTGTTGAACTTGTTTGGGATCTTTGTTACTTGCTCCGCGCGTGCCTATTGGGGTTTACGTGTCCCGTACCCGGTCCAATCGAAAGCGAGTGCAACGCTCTAGGGTTGCAAAACTCAATTTGAAGCACCCGAACACACCGGGATGGCCGAAGTCCATGACGAGGCCATGGGGCACGAATGTGTAGTTGATGAACAGCGGGAACAGGGCCATTATGATCAACACGTACGTAGCCAGGGGCAACCAAGAGCATCCCTTACGTACGTGAAACGTGGTCACGTGCGGGCTACCGCCGACCAATTCGACTTGAAGACTGGGGGTTCGAAGTCGGCTAGTACAACCAGGGACGATGGCATTACCTTTAACGAGATAGGTGACCTAGATCAAGGCCGGGAACGGGACAATTATGTACAACCCGTACGCAGCAAAGGGAAGCAGCCAGCATCCCTGTTGCACGTGGCATCTAGTCATGTGCATGCTGCCAACGACTCACCCGACTTGAAGACTGGGGGATCGTCATCGTCTAGGGCAACAGGTGGAGCAGCTTTCCGTCATGTTGCAGAATTTAAGGTTAGGCTAAGCGGGGAACACGCCAAGGTTCCGCGTCTTAGTCAACCGCAACCCCGGCACCGCAAACGTGGGCAGGTGACAATCGACATGAACGACATATATGAGGTGACCTTGTCCCGCATGCAGGAATTTCAGAGCAAGAACATCTCCGACATGAAGGAGTTTAATAAAGCCGTCACCAACAAGATCCGCACAATCTTAAGCGAGGATCAGATTAGTGAGTTAGTTACTGCGCAATTGCAGCCACTTCTCGCTCGCATTGCGGGTGCGGAGTCGGACTTGCAATCTTTTAAGACGAGTGCGCACGAGGCCAACGAGCGAGCAAAACGGGAACAAGCCTCCCATAATGCCCAAATGGAAGCCACGAAACAAGAGTTAGCGATGCAACTTGAATCCCAAAACCAAAAAATTCAAGTGGTGAAGCAAACCCAAAACACCCAAATGTCCAAGATGCGAGAGGATTTTTTTACCCTCCAAGCTTTTGAGCCTTCAACAACCACCAGTTCCACAACAGAATTGGGTTTGATCGTCAAACACAAAATTGATGAATTGGTGAGGGTACAAAGTTCCAACGCATCGCTTCTCCAAACTCTTGAGCAACGTATAAATTCAATGGAAGCAGACACCCATGTGAAACAGAAACTTCAGGAACACAAAATGGGCATTATGGGAGTCAAAGGTCGAGTAGATGCAATTGAAAGCATGGGTGTGTCACACGGTGCTAGCTCCACAACCCCGCATCCCCCAGTGGATGTCTCCGCAATGATCAACAAACTTCAAGCACAAGTGATGGAGCTAGGCGCCAAACACTCCAATGCCAATTCCTCCCTCTCCACTCTTGATGGTAAGTTTGTTCGCATGGAGCAGGAATCCACCGCGGGTCATCAACACATGGTTTCTACTATTGATGACTTAGAGGTGCGGGTCCAAATGCGCCTCACCAAATTGGAGTCGCAGCTGGGCTCGGCTGAGGATTGGATGACTAACATGGAAAAGGATAGGCGAGACAAAATGGTCACACAAGATCAGGTTTCCGCCTCCCTCTCCCCCTTCGCCCAACGCTTCACAAAAGTCGAGGCACAGGTGGGATCTCATGAAGAGCAATTAACGACCATGAACCGTGGAGTACGAGAAAAAATGGCAACCAAGGACCATGTCGCCTCCACACTCTCCCCCCTTGTCCAGCGAATTACGACAATGGAATCCCAATTGCGATCTCATGATGAATGGTTGACTTCCATGGAAAGGAGCACAAGAGAAAAAATGGCAACCGAGGAACAAGTAGTAACCAGCATCCCCCCCCTTTCCCAACGGATTGCCACCTTGGAAAGCTGTGCAGCCAAGGATAGGGAGCCAATGGTGAAATTGGAGAGAGCTGAAAAGGAAACACAGGCACGTGTTAGTGAGTTGAAGGTTTCTCTCCAATCCTTGTCTCCTTCCCTTGATTCCATCAAAGGTGACATAGCTAGTCTCACCGACGGTCTTGCCGATTGCAGCTCCAAGGTTGGTCAAGCTGCAACCCGGCAATCATATGATTCCGACATGTGTGCGTTGCGTTCTCAGCAGGTATCATTGAGTGACTGGGTAACGAGCCTTGGTATTAAACTCAGCTCTTACCAGGCAAAGGCTCAAGAAACACCCTGGTGCTCAACCGAGGACGCAGGTGCATTAAAGGCTCAGTATGACACGTTGCGTGATGAGGTGTCTAGAATGAACCAAACGCTACAAAAGTGTGAAGACCATATGGGTGAGCAAGCACGCAGTGGAAAGTCGGTTGCGGAGTTGGTGTCACAATTTGAGGACAAATTGAAAAGTAATGTCTCTCAAATAAAGGATAAAGTGGTTGCAGTGCAACAAGCACATGAGAAAGTCAAGAGCTTGGCCGAGCAGGTAGAAACAATGTTTGCTCGTCAAAATCACGGTCCCGACCCCACACCATGGGAAGCTTCGCATCAATCCAATTCGTCACCTTCACCTTTGCTCCGGCCCTCCTCTGGCAGTGGCGTTGCTTTTGGTGAGGGTGTTAAAGCTTCACATGAATCCAATGATCCGTCACCCTCACCCTTGCTCCGGCCCACCTCTGGTAGTGGCGTTGCTATGGGTGTGGGTGTTGCGGAGCACCAGCGAGACGAGAGGTACGGTCTTGGCGCACGTACTGCTTCCTCTCAGACGCACGGTGCTAGATCAACAGACCCGCCAGCACATGAATCTCAAAGCGATAGGATTCGGTTTACGGCATATCGAGCTCACAATCAGTTGATGGACCATCCACATACGCCAACTCCGCAGCCGGTCAACAACTTCGGTACAAGTCAACCACACCCCTCCTTCCCTTCTTCCTCTCCCTTTGAGCATGATGCATCTCCTTCCCCTGCTCCCTTCCCGCAACACGCACGTGGTGGTTTAACTGGTACTCCACAAGGGTCGTCCCCTCCTTTTTCCCAAGAACCCCCGCCTCCCGGACCTTTTTATGGTGAGAATACGTCGTTTGTAGGTGGTGCCGTGTGTACCCACGGCAAAGGTAAAGGTAAGGGCAAAGGGAAGGGAATTCCCCCACCCCCTGCATACTGGTGGAGTGCCGAGCCACCTCAGGCGGCCCAGAAGTTTCTAAACGGGCCCTCACGGACAGAGTATTGGCAGGTGGGGCAGTCTGAGTATGCTGCCCAATCCATGGTGGCAAGGCACCCACAGCCGGTGCCAGTGTATGATGTACGGGGTGTGAGTGGCATGGGAGTCACCGGTGATGGCTTCCAGCAATGGTCGCCGTCGGCGCCACAGGACACATGGGCGCCCGAATGGAGTGGTGGAGCAACAGATGCAAAGGCATGGGAGCAGATCCACTGGTGCCATGATGAGGATCAGTATTTTGTTCCCCGTCTTGCCCTTTACCCGCCGGCTTCTCTCCCGGAGATCCGGCCGACAGGCATTAGTTGGGGTTTCGCATTTTTAGAAGTGCGACCTGAAGGGGACATAGATGCCAAAATGCAACAGGCGGCGGTCGCCACCGCGGCTGGTGACACCCGCTCATATGCCATCTACAAAGATCGGCACGATATTTTGGATCCCAAGTCACAGCTCCGGGTCCAAGCGATGAACAGTGTCCCCACGTACAAAAAGGGAGGTAGCTGGAGAGTTTTCGAAAAGGCACTCTTTCGGTGGTTCAATTCCAAAGGTCGTCTGTTGCCTACCGAGCTCCAACTTGATGCACTGGTTGCCACACAACCCGAGGCAGAGGAGGAGAAGTGGTAAGACACACGTGAAGAACTCAAGTGTGACTTCTTGAAACTTTTCCGCCTCATTGCGGCCGACGGCCGTAAAGACCAGCATTCGGGAGAAGCCCTTACTGAGTTTGAGGAGTGCCAAATCCCGGACGAGCAATTGACACCTCAGGGTTGGGTGGATTGGTACACCCGATGGAGTAAGACCGGGTGTAGAGTCACAGGAGGCGTGACGTGTACAATGGCACACAATTATATTATGCGTGCCTTGGTGCTCCATCGTGACTCGGGCAAGACTCCCGTGCTGCGGCATGTCGTTGATAAACTCTATCGGCGCATGGCCGAAACGGGGCTCCGATTCTCCTACGTGGAGGTGTTCCTCCTTGTCATGCCATTTTTGAAGGCCGAGGAAGATAAACATCGCCACGAGCGTGAATATGGGCGGCAACGGCACCGTGTGCGTGCAATGTCGTCCGAACGGGAGTCCTTTAGATCGCGAAGCCGGTCACCTCATGGCGGGCGCAGCAAGCCGTATCGTCCCCGCTCATGGTCACGTGACCGCAATGAGCCTCAATCAGGAGGTGACCGACATAGGGATCGTAGGGGATCCGGATCGGATCCGCGGCATCGAAGTCGAGACCGGAGTAACGACAGGAGTAGCAAAACTGGTAACACTCCCAGCAAGCCATATGAACGGCGCCGCAGTCTGAGTGCCACCAATAGGGACACACACAATGATAAGCGTGGGGCCCCTGATAATGGCAACCGCACGGGACACACGCCAGACCGGCGCCGTCACACGCCAGAGGGCAACCGTTATGGTTCTTCTGGTGGTAGGCGAAATAGCGCGTCCGAGGGACGCTGCAACACTGGCGGTACCCCCCGCCGGGAACAGGGAAGTACTCCCAGTCGCACACGCAGCCGATCTCCAAGTGCGTCAAAAGGGGATCGTCCAGTTGACCACTGCACGTATTGTGGTCGGTCTGGACATAGGGCCGAATTCTGTTGGGATAAGGGTGATAAAGGTAGGAATCCGCGGCCACCGCACTGGAGGAATCGGGAAGACCGTCCAGGTTCCCGTGACAAAAGGTCCACACCGCGAGAGCGAACTGGATCTACAGGTTCCAGGTCAGGGTCGCGAGACAAGCGCAGGTCAAATTCACCCCACCCCTCGAGCCGTCGGACCAACGACAATTAGGGTGACGCCACGGGAAAAGGCCCCAGCCGCTCCAAGAGTTTGCGGGCCGCCCCCCCGAATTCCCGAAAGGCAAATGCGGCACCATCACATGCAGTGGCAGGAAAATGGGCGCCGCGCAAAGTGTGGCCCGGTGGTCCAGTATGGCGAACGGCTGTATGCAGTGTGTTACATATAGGTTTTGATGGGCCAGTTACTGAGCGTCAGCCTGAGAAAGTACGCAAAAACCAAGACGGAACAGCGTGAGCTGGTCACTCCGGTGCGCTTGGAGTTCCCGTCGAGCAAAGGTGTGATACCCCCTGAACCCCCCAAAGATATTGAGGGTTTGGCTGATACCGGCAGCGGTGTTCCATTTTGTGCTGGTATTGGTCTGTTCCCAGAAGACCTCATCGTGGATGCCCCTTTTCCGCTGCATGTGACAGGGGCAGACAAAAACACCATCCACGGTGGCCAGAAAGGGGGTATGGGTGAACGTAGTGCTGCCAGCACATAGCAGCAACGGCCCACAACTGTTTCGTTGTAAACATGTATTTGTATACATATTGGATATAGGCTCCAAGTTTATCATCGGCTTTCCTTTTTTATTACGATTTGGTTTCGCCTTGATACCCGGATTGCCGTACTTGGTGCCCACGGATTGTATTAAACTCCGCCCTTGGACTGGTCCCCTGAGAACTGTGGTCCAATGTCACCAATGTCAGCCCGAACAGGAGTGTCGTGTCCAATGTGTGGCATGCAATTACTTGAAACATTGTCCTCGGCATGGTGCACAGCCCATAGTATGTTTGCAGGCCATGGACAAACATGACAAGATGGGCCTTTTGTATGGGTGTTTAAAGCCAACAAGTGCAGATCCATGGCAGACTGACCCTGTACGAAAGGTCACGTGGAATGGTCGCATGCTGATTCATGACATTGGATCTCATTTTGGGACTTATCACGACACATCTTTGGGACCTGACACGGTATATAAAATACATGGCAGTTTTTATAAAAGCCTTCGAGTGCAGCGATGTCATGTCGCTCTACCCGAACCTTCAGTCAGCCCCCCTCCAACTTCAGGTGAGGAGCGATGTCAACGCATGGCTAGAACAGTGCATGACCCATATGAATTTGAGCCTGGTATCCAAGCTCATTTTACAACTAATGAGTACTCCGTGGCACTAAGCGGGCTCATGCCAGGTTTTGCACAGGCAGACCCCCCCTTGATGGTAAAGCTGTTGTCTGAGCATGCCAGATTACCGAGGCGTGGCACCCCAGGGTCTGCAGGACTCGACCTATTTGCCGCAGCCGAGGTCGTAGTTCCCCCCAAGGAACGGGTTAAAGTGCCAACTGACTTGGCCATGGCCATTCCAACAGGTTTGTATGGACAATTAGCTTCTAGGTCCAGTCTCGCATTGAAGTATTGGCTGGATGTGGCCGGTGGCGTCATTGACAATGACTACAGGGACCACATACAAATCATCATTGCCCATGAGGGCTCCACTGAGTACCGGGTGGTGCCAGGTGACAAGCCAGTTGCGCAACTACTACTCAATCGGTATGCAGTATGTGATGTTGTTCAGACAGACAGTTTGGATGAAACAGACCGCAAGGGTGGGTTTGGTAGTACTGACCGTGTGTCTATGGCGGACAAGAATGAAGCTGCGCCGGGTGACGCACCGCGACCGACACTTCGGTCAGTCCGAACCGAGGCATGTCGTGCAGGTTACCTCCTCCGTGTACACGAGGAACGAGCCTGGCAAGACTTGCTACTTTCCTATTCCCAATTGTTTTCTGACATGCAAGTCAATCAGCGTGCCGTGCGCATTTCACATTCGACAGCGGGGCGTAGTTGAAGCTGTCTTGCATAGCGTGACGTGCCGTATGTTGTGTATTGTTGCATGTTTAGCCCATCATTATCAGTCTGTTCTGAGAGGGCTTGGGCACCTCTCCACTTGTGTTCTGTTACAATGTTTTGCAATATCCTCCGGCGTACTCGGAAGGATCATTGCTAAGCCCAGCCTGTTTTTGGGGCTGCGGGCCACGGGAATCCCACGAGGATTGCCTGTGCGTAGACCATAGCCTAGACGTCGTCCTGGGTCAGGCTAACCCAGCAGACGAAGCAACGGTGGAGGTCTTGGACGCCACGTTACTGGCGTTGGGACTTCGATATCCGGAACAGTGTCGTGAGGTGAACAACGAGCTTGGCCAGCTCTCTGGCCGGAACCACGGAAAGAATTCAGATGATACAGCTTGGTGGGAAACCAATTCCGAGGCGGACTCATAGGGAATGTCCTCTGAAGCGGTTACAGATGATGAGTGCGTGGGCAACTCCACAAACCGCTACAAGCCCCCTTGTGCACCAGACCACTTTATGGGTGGGTGGGGCTACAGTCGCGCGGAACAGGCAAACCTTGCCTCTTCGCCTCCAGTGGCTGTAACCGACCCATCTAGTCTGATGTCCATCGAAGCCAATATTCTGAAGTCCTCTTCTCCGGCCAAACCAGTGCAGTGTGGTGCCACATCGTCTGTAAAACGGCTGCAGGCCAAGGTGCGCCACAAGCCCAAGTGGCATGCCTTTGCGTCTGTGGCTAGGCGTGGTGATTTATGCCTAAGGCCAAATGTTGTACAATTGGTGCGTGATTGGTGTAGTGAGCGTGAAATCCATATAGATGTAGATGTATTTAGTAAGCATCCCCCCTTGGCCCTTGCGCCTAAAACATTTTCACGGGCGTTCAAGGGGCCTTTGTACAAGGAGTGGGTAGGCTCAACCTTGTGGGTGTTGCCACCCACAGTGATGTACCAAAGAGCTGTCCAAAAGACTTTTGGTGAAGGGTGTAAAGGGTTCATGTTGCTTCCTACCAGAAAGCAGCATGAGTGGTGGTGGATGATGGGGGAAATCACGATTGATTGGGTGGATATCCCCCCTACTTCTGAAGTTTTTCAAACCAAGGACGGCAAACCCCTTCGCACACCCCCGGGCGAGCAGTATCGTTTGGTATATTTTGATGCAGTTGGGCAGCAACAAGCTGATATCGACCTCGATGAGGAAGAAGATCAGCAGTTTGGGGTTGGTGTGCCTGTTCATGAAACTCGTGTAGACCCCCACCCTATCAATCCTTACGGTAACCCTGAGAACGTTTCCTGTGGAAACGAACATCAAGATTGGGAACCCCTTGGTGCCTTCCCGGTCGACCAGACTATGGAAGACATTCAGGCACAGGGAACGAAAGGGCCTTGTGAGAGGGGTGATCAAGTGCGTAATCCTCTTTAGAGCAGGTCCATTAGGTCAGTAATCCAGGGTGATGAGCAATACCCTGGTACCGAAAAGTACCGCCAACGCATTGAAGAATATTTTCGGCAAAGCGTCTTTACCTCAAAGAAGCGCAGTGATGTCACTCCAGCTCAATTGAAAGCACGAGGTGAGTTTGGTACCGTACGCCTCCAAGAAAAGAAGGGCGCGGTCGCCAAATCTTGTAGGGCGGTACGTGCCGTAGGAGTTAGGGAGAAAATTTTACAGGAAATGGTGGACGAGTTCATCAATAGAGGGTTTGTTGTACCTTGTAGTGACAAAATGGACTGGGTGAGCAGGGCCTTTTTGGTCCCCAAGCCCAACGGCAAGTGGCGGTTGGTCATTGATTACCGATGGCTCAACAGCCAGTTAGAGGGTTACAATTTTCCGCTACCGGTAATTGAGGACCGAATCGCCAAACAGCGTGGGCGTTTTTTTTTTACTTTGGTCGACCTCGAGGATGGCTTTCACCAAATGAGGCTAGCCGAGGAGTCGCAACCGCTCACCGCGTTCATCACCCCCTTTGGTACATACATGTGGACCGTCTTACCCATAGGGGTCAAGGTGGGACCACAGGTATTCCAACGTATGGTACAGCATGTACTCCGTAACTGTATGCCCGAATCAGGTCCATATATTGATGACGTCCTTTCCTCTACTGGAAAACCCCCCCCTGAGCAACGAGGAAAAGGCAAACTGATGGACAGCCATGCATATTGTGATTCAGACCCCCCACTCCCTCATAGTGTTGAAGAATGGGACGCTTGTTTTGAACACCACTACCAAATCTGTTTTCGCATGTTTAAGGCGTTTGCAGATGCTGGACTCACTGTTAAGCCCAGCAAATGCTTCTTGTTTATGCGCCAAGTAAAGTATGTCGGTCACATTTTGCGTAATGGGAAGCGCCTGCCAGACCCAGCCAAAACGCAAGCTGTGGCCAACTGGAAGCATGAGGATATCAAGACGCCAAAAGCACTCAAGGGCTTCCTTGGGTTGGCGAATTGGTATTCCATTTATATTCATAAGTATGCTGACTATGCAGCGCCTCTTATGGAGGCGCTGTCTGGTAAGTATCAGTATGAGCCAATCCCCCCCGACAGGAAAGGTACTTTGGACGGAAACGGCAAACCCGTGAAGAGAAAAAACTGAAACTCCCCCCCAAACAGATGAAAATCATGTGGAATGCCCGAATGATTGAGGGCTTTGAGAAGCTCAAGGCGGAGATTGTACGAAATGCAGAGTTGTGTCTTCCAGACTTGTCGGGCAGTTGGATCATTGAGTCGGACGCGAGTGACTATGCAGTAGGTGGCATCTTAAAGCAGAAACAGCCCGATGGAAGGGACATGCCTGTTGCCTATTTTTCGCGTAAGCTGCAAGGTAGCCGACAAGGGGATAAGTTTTTGGGTCAAATGGGCTGGACGGTCAGGGAAAAGGAGACTTACGCGTTGGTGTGTTGTCTTTTAAAATTCCAGTCCTGGATTGGATTCAATGAGGTTGTGGTCAGAACTGACCACAAAAGCATTGTCCAATGGTATAAGGAAGACTTGTGCACCATCTCCGGCCCGTTGGGACGCCGGGGTAGGTGGCATGAGTTCCTTAGCCGTTTCAATCTATTGATAGAGTACATCCCAGGCGATGACAACGCTGACGGTGACACTCTGTCAAGGTGGGCCTACCCTGCAGGGGGAGCACAGGATACCAACTTCCATGGGTCTGATGAGGATGCTTTGGGATGGACGGAGGTTGAGCGTCAAGAAAAAACAGAACAGGAGAAGGTTTTGGGACAAAAATACCCCGATGCTTTTGGTGCCTGCACAGCAAGGACTGACATTGATGGTGTAGTCTCCATGGTCACTTTAGGCGACCATGAGGAGGAGGTACGCACACTACGGGCGTGTTATCAACAAGCTCGTCAGCAGTCTCCAGCGGCTACGCGAGCGCATTTTGTAATGCCAGATGCTATGGTCACCAACAATTTTTCTGAGTTGGTCGCCAGCATACATGAAGACCTCTCCGTCCATTCAAGCAGTGAGGTGCCCGTCACGTTAAAAGAAGTCACTCGCAGTCTAAACAACCTAAGCTGGCATATGGCAGGGGCTGAGTGCCTGGCTGAAGCCTCTGTCCATGCAGTACACGAAGTACCTGTCCCCCCAGACATACATGTATTGTATCAAGATTGGTCTAAGCATTATGCTAAGGACAAGGTGTACAAGCAGCTGTGGGCGGAATTGCAAACCACTGAGTATGTGGATGATCCTAAGAAGGACGCATATTTTCTCTTGCAGAAAGGGAAAATATTTCACCAAGGCAAAATTTGTGTCCCAAAAGCAATTTTGTCCAAAGTTTTAGCTGCAGTTCACTCGTATGCCCATCCGGGCATAGATAAAACTGAACAACTTTTCCGCCGACGGTTCAAGGTACTTGATGCTAGGTATAACCCTGTATCTGTATCTGATGCTTGTCACTCATTGGTGCATTCTTGTGCTGTATGTCAACAGACTAAGCCGCGTCGCGGCCGTCAACCGGATACAAGCTGATACAAGCTGATACATTGGATAGTACTCCCGTTCCTGAACACATCTTCCACAGTGTTTCTGTGGATTTTGTGGAATTGCCCGATTGTCCTGCCAAGAATGGCATTGTGTACGACTATGCTTTGTGTGTTGTATGTCGCCTAACCGGCTACGTTGTAGCCATTCCGTGTGTAATGAAGGGACTCACATCCTCGGATGTGGCCCAAATCTTTGTGGAGCGCGTATTTGTACACTTTGGTTTGCCTGCTGCCATTTACTCAGATTGGGACAAGTTGATTAATGCAGAGTTCTGCAAAGAATTTTTCAAGTTAACGGGCATTGACGAGTACAAGAGTCCAGTTTATCGGCCAAAATCCAATGGACGTGCGGAGAATGCCGTCCAACTGGTGGTCAACAGTCTTAGGAAACTGCTCAACCAAAAGCACAGCAAGGATTGGTTTCAGCTGTTGCCTTTGGCGTTATGGAGCTTAAATGACACTGCAGGTCCAATAACCGGATACTCGCCTTACCGCCTTGTTTTTGGACGCCATCCCATTGGCTTTGGCTTTTGCCTCACAGTGAGTGCAAAGATGCTGTTGACTTCTTTAGGGAGTTAACTGCGGATCGGGAATGGGTCCAGAAGCGGTTGACTGCTATCCACAAACGTGAGATGGAACGTTTCCTTGCCAAGCACCCTCGGCAGGTGTTCAAGCCTGGTGAGAAGGTTTGGGTCAAGGTAAACCGAGAGGGGCTTGACAAGGAGGCAACCAAACTTAGCCGCTTGTGGAAGGGTCCAGTAGAAATTCTGCAGCGCGTAGGGAAGGGCCGGTATCGCGTCCACACGGAAAAGGGTGAACGGGTGTATCACACCTTGGACTTGAAGCCGTGTGTAGAGCCTGTGGACGGTGGCAGCCATCCGGTTCATTGGTACCAGGATGTCACAGGTGTGGTAGAGGATCCTACGTACGAGGTCGAGAAGATACTCGCTCACAGGGAAGTAAAAGATAAGAAAGGTAACACTCACATTAAGTGGCGTGTCAAGTATAAGGGTCATGACAAGCCTGAGTGGCAACCGGCATCGGCCTTTATGCATGACATCACGGACCAATGGTGTCAATACAATAAGGCCCGGGGTTTAGACATAAGCCTGAAGGATGTCCGTCCGGATATCTTTTGTAATGTGTTGACTTTGCCCCATTGGGTCCAGCGGTGCTACCCTGAGCGGTTGGAGGAGCTATCGACGACCTCGGAAAAAATATCTTAGGGTCCCCCCCCCCCCCCCCGCAATCCCTCACGTTTTCATTTTTCATAGTGTCATTCAGTTTGTGAGGGGAGCGTTGTGTTATGTATGTTTAAGTATATGTGTGTAACAACGCTTGTACTTGTATCATCTACACACCCCCGACCCCATTTTCCTTTGTAAGAGTCTCATCACCAAGTGAATGTCGCCAACAACCAGGCTCTGGTCCACTCTATGTGTAGCGACATTGCTTGGGTGTGGGTGACGCAGGACAAGCACATGCTTTCTCATTCAAATGTTTTGTGAAGGGAGTACGTTGTAATTTTGTGTGTTTCTTTTGTAGTCAAAATGCCTGCCGTACATTCGCGACACTACCAGCCCCTCGACCGTATGTTGGGTGGCCACATCGACAATTGTTGGTTGTGGTACGTGCTTAACCGCCAGCACCGCCGGGAAATCGAGCAGCTCGGCCTTGAGCCGTTCGTGTACGTCACCAACTTGTATGAGTGGGGTGAATACAAGATCGGACGAGGCCAGAACCCTATCCGGTTTCCGTTAATCCCGGGCTGGATTGTGTTTTTCACCCCCGCCTTATGGCACTGTGTGTTGCGATTGGAAGGGGCGAACAATACGCGGATAAGTGTCACATACCGCTGCTGGGGCTGGAGCTTCGATGTGCCGGGCGCCATTGATTTGTGCCCGGGGCATCGTGTCGAGCTTGGTGTGGACCTCGTGCCTGAAATGGGCATTCAGGTCTTCCGAGTGGAGGACGGGTTCATTGTGGCAGTTCCACCGTGTCGCCACCAACGGCACACGCACATGGAGTGTGAGGTGGACATGGCCGTGGCGTTGCTGCCCCGGACCCCCCGTACTCCGGCGCACCGCATTGCCTTCCAGTGGGGCAACATCTTCGACTACGAGTCGGAAACGGTACACGAGTACTGTACCCCACCCCCACGGATATGGGAGTCTGTGCAGCACTCAATCGCGTGGATGCCTGCACCGGTGTACGTGGTGCAGGCCATCTACAACGCTTTTTGGGGCGCCGACCGAGTGCATGGGCGAGTGATTCCCGCGCCTCGGCCGCGGACGGCCACCGCGGCGCGGCGAGAGCGGGCCAAGCGGCGAAAGGAAAAGAAACACCACAATGAATGAGTACATCAAGGCGGATGATTGCACCCACCACCCGGCTCTGGTCCACGCAAGGCGAAGCGACATTGCCGTGGTTGTGGGTGTGGATATCGATGACTCACTCACTCACTCACTCACTCACTCACAACACGCATTACAATTTTCACGGGATTCAGCCTTTCAACAAGGTCATTAGGGGTCACCAACAATCAAGCTCCGACCCACTTGGCACAGCCAAGCAGAGGTGTTGCAACGAGTGTTGGTGCATGAAAAACAAAAAAAAAATCCAACGCAAAACTCCTCCCCTCTCCTCTTCTCTCCCTCCTTTACGTACTTGTGTTCCCTTCTCAACTTGCATCCATCTCACAGGTGTTGGCTGGTGTTAGGATGGACCGCCCCCCCCCCCATCGCTTAACGGGCGTCCATCCAAGATACACCGGACGCAAGGCAACGACCCCTCTTGGGTCGTGGCGCGTCATGGGGTGTCATCCAAGCCCCCCGCCCCCCCCCCCCCTCATTTCACCATAAGAGGGCATTTCATCGTTTTTTTACCACACAAGTCAAAAATGGTAAAATGCGCGCCACGCGCGCACCATGTGAGCAATTTTCAATCTGAACGTTGCTGTGTGTTCTTTGAGATCCCCTCTTTCAATCCCAGCAACAAAATGTTTCATAAATCCTCACCAGCATTTTGCTATTTCAGTCACAAGATTGAAAAAGGCCATTTTTTTACGCATTTTTCGGCCTAACACCCCTCCAACAAAAAGGTGAAGCAGGTTTTGACATATCGCGGCAGCTCTTGGTGTCAAGCACGTAACCCCCCCTATTTCAAGGTGGCCGGACGCACCCGTGACATCCGTTTGCAGTACATTTGCACCAGGGCGGCACTGTGGAACGTGTGTACGCTAGGGTTACACTTTAGGGTTTCGACCCATTTTCGCATATTTTCACAATTTCTATTCCAAAAACATGTCGGCACCTCAAAGGGAAGTAACACCCTATACCCCCCCTATTTTGAGGGTGCCGGTCGCACTGGTATATGCAATTTTTGATGATGAGGTCAAAAACCCCCCACCTTTTGGGCGCTCCCTCCGAAAAACATAGCAGATTTCCGGAGGGACCCAATAACAGTTATGCATGACAAGGACATACTGTGGCAATTTTGCTCAATGTTCGGAAGACCCCCCCTATTTTGAGGTTGCTTGACGCAACCGTGGCAGCCGTACGCAATACATTGACAATGTGTTGCGGATTCATAGCGCCTGCCCATTAGGGTAGGGTTAGGGTAGGGTTATTAGGGTTACAAACCCTAATTGGCTGCCATGCAAACATATCGTGGAGTTGGAGGAAACCGTCAGCATCCATAACCATGCAAAAAGGGTGCCCGACGCAACGATGACATCAGTTGCGTTCCAGCTCGCATCCAGTCCAAAAGAGCAGCTGAAAAAAAATTTAGAGGGCTGGTCGTCTTTGAAAAAAAAAAAAAATTTTTTTTAGAGGGCTGGTCGTCTTCGAAAAAAGAAAAAAAAAAGTCGTCCCCCTCCCCCCATTGTTTTGCATTGTGTCCCTCCGCCCATCATTCTCCCTGCATTTTGCATTGTGTCTCTTCTCCCCTGCATTTGTCCTCTTTGCCTTTTACCTTTGGCGGTTTACTTCTCACGTGTGAGGGTACCTCTTTGTGCCAAGGCACTTGTATGACCTTCGTCATACCCACACCTTGCTCCGGCCCACCGCAACGCGGGTTGAGGCGTTGAAATGGGTGTGGGTATGATTAAAATAGGAAAAGCCCCTCCCATAAGCTTAAGGCTATCAATTAATTTTTCAGCCATTGCATTCGGTTGCAATAGCTTGTGAGGGGAGTGCAATAGCCTCAAGCTTAGCACTGTAATCGCACAGGTGCACACTTGTGAGTCTCATGCGCGATCTTCGATCGCTGTTGATTTTTGGGATTTCATGAGCGATCTTCGATCGCTAATCAATTTTCGGATTTCTGATTTCGACTTTTTCTTTCAATGGTGAACCAATCTTACAATTCCACATTATCAAATCTGAATTTCTGAAATTGACCCCCATCCCTCAAATGCTCACATGTTTCATTTGTGCAATTGGTGTCAATTTGTGCCTTGTCTCCTTATCCTCTTCCACACTTCATTCAAAGTGTCCAACGAGAGTAGAACAAGGTTGGGTGTTTAACAAACCAAGAGTATTGTTTCCCCTCTTCCCTCCCTCTAACATAGAAAGGTTAAGGGTTAACAAACCACGGTCAAGAAGGTCAAAAGGTTTAAGGTAGGAAATGACATTGAGCATTGTGTTTGTTTGTGCATGTGCATTTGATATATTTGTATATTAAATGATTGCTTATTTGTTTTTATTTAGGATGCTTCAAGACTAATTGAGTTTCAACTCGGAGTGTTGAACTTGTTTGGGATCTTTGTTACTTGCTCCGCGCGTGCCTATTGGGGTTTACGTGTCCCGTACCCGGTCCAATCGAAAGCGAGTGCAACGCTCTAGGGTTGCACAGTGCTGGTTGTTCCTATGGGATGCACCGAGGAGGAAAGTACCCGACATTGGGTAGCCTCATTGACCAACATGACCTTAAACAAGGTCGTCCTACCAGCTGGGGAGAGTGTCTGTCAGGACGCTAAGGGACAGCCCATGCCACCCCAGAGATGGCCAACGGAACTCCACTATGTGGATGGGGGCCTTGATCAGGCCGACACCACGGCCTTCGTCTGTGTCAACCGCATCATAGCAGAGCCATGGCGGCAATGCTTTGCGGTTCCCCCTGTTGACATCGGAGAATCGGAGGACCCCCTCACAGAAGAGGAGCTGGATCTGGTTCAGGGG
>CAXIWF010001811.1:0-17023 GCA_964036045.1 Eutreptiella sp. 'Long Island Sound 2002' | reverse complement strand
AAAACATAATCAAGCAAGTTCCAAAAAGTTATATATTGGAAAGAGAAGAATATAAGGGAATAAAAGAAAATTTATATGAAAGTTATGTAATGAGGAAATATCTAGGATCTACTAAATTAGAAATTAGAAACAAATAAGGAAAAACTAGAGAAATAGATGAAATAACTAATATTATAGGTAAAATGAAAATATTGAGAGAAATAGAAGAAAGATAAAAACAAAAGAGTTTATAGAATACAGTACACAAAGCAACAAAGAAATTGGAGACTATAGCTCAGGATTATTAGAATCAATATTACTGTCAAATTCAAAAAAAGAGTCTAGGTATTTAAAGGGTTCATCAGAGAAAGCTCAATAAGAGATTTAGTAATATGATCAACAGAAACAATAGAAAAGCTACAAAGAACGCTTTTTAAAACTTAGGAGTTTAAATCTTAGAGTTACTTTTTTTACTAGTGTAAAATTGACTATTCTTTACCTAAGTGATAGCATAAAGATTAAAATTTAATAAAGGAGACACATATGCAAGATTCTTATTATGATTCTACAGTAGAGTTTTTACAAGACTCTTTAGAAACAGCATCTGATAATTTAGTTTATGGATTTACTACTATTAATAATTATATGAAGGAATTTGATCCGATTAAATTTCCTATGGCAGAAGCTGCTGAGCCTGTAAGTGATAGCGGTGGAGGAGGTGGAAATGGAGGAGGGAGCTGTTAAATCTCTAGCATGCACATCTCTAAACAGATGTGAAGCATTAAAGTAATGTTTTAGACTACAAAATAATATCTGAAATTTATTGTTACTATTTTTTACACCCAAAACTTATTTCAATATTAATACGTTTATATTCTTGAATACTTTGATATAAGTTTAGAAGTTTATTATTTATATAGAGTTAAGAACTAATGAAAAAAAAGGGTCGTATAGGATGTATTTTATTAATTGTTGTAGTAAGTATTGTTTTATCTGTTAGGGCACAAGCTGCAGAAACAAAAGATGTAATTATAGCACCTAAAGCAAAAAAAGAAAAGTATGAACAAAAAGTAAACGGAGATATTTTAGTAGATGATTATTATTGGTTAAGAGATCAGAATTGGCCTAAGGTAGAAAATAAGGAAATACTAAATTATTTAAAAGAAGAAAATAAGTATACAGAAAATTATTTTGCACCATATCAATATCAGGAAGCAAAGTTAATTAAAGAAATGAAAGGCAGAATACTAGAAAATGAAGAGACGTATCCAAAAAGATTCGACAATTACTATTATTATAGAAAATATTCCGGTGACTACTTTCAAGTATGTAGGAAAAAAAATACATTACAAGGAAGAGAAGAGATAGTATTAGATGTAAATAGGTTAGCAGAGCAAAGGGTAGGATATACAATAAATAGTATTGTTCCGAGTCCTAAACATAATATGATAGCTTATTCTGAAGACTTAAATGGTGGAGAGAGGTATAGTGTTAGTGTAAAAAATCTCAAAACCGGAAAGATATATAGCAATATAGTTAATGATATGTGGGGTAACATAATATGGCATAAAAACAATAAAGGATTTTTTTATACTAAACGAGATAATGGGCTGAGATTAACTAAAGTATACTATCATGAGCTTGGAAAAAAACAATCAAATGATACGTTAGTATATAAAGATAAATGTGCAGAATGTAGTATAAATATAAATAACACATCAGATAAAAAATATTTAGTTATAAATTCTTTTCCTTCTCTTCATATGGATAACGAAATAAGAATAATAAATATAGAAAAACAGGCAGCTGTATATAATACTAGTTTAATATTAGAGAGGAAGAAAGGGCAAGGATATGAAGTAGATCATAAGAAAGGTGAGTTTTATATCAAAATAAATGATAAGGGTAAGAATTTTAGGCTAGTAAAAGTAAAAAAGTATAACTTAAACAATAGAGAAAAGTGGATAGAGATAATTCCACATAATGAAAAAGAATTTTTAGTAGGATATAGTTTATCTAAGAAATATTTAATGGTAAATACAAGGGTAAATGGAGCTAATAAAATAATAGTATTTGATGAGAGAGGAAAAAAAGAAAGAAGTAAAGTTTGATGAAGAAGCATATGATGCATACGGCTATTTCACAACATACGATTCAAAGTTAATAAGAATTGATTATTCATCATTTACAACACCTTTATCGGTATTAGAGTATGACTGTGATAAAAATAAAGTATATAGTCGCAAAATTAAAAAAGTTTTGGGTGATTATGATAAAGAGAAATACCAATCTGAGAAAATCTATGTAACAGCAGATGATGGAGTAGAAATACCAGTATCTTTGTTCTATAGAAAAGATAAATTTAAAAAAGACGGGACAAATCCATTATTATTATATGGATATGGATCATATGGCATTTCAAGTTTTGCCAGTTTTGATATAAATCTATTTTCGTTAGTAGATAGAGGATTTGTTTATGCGATAGCTCATATAAGGGGAGGAAGTGAACAAGGATATAAATGGGTTGAAGAAGCTAAATTATTGACTAAGAAGCGTACGTTTTTAGATTATATAAATTGTGCAGAAGGATTAATAAAAAGGAAATATGTCTCACCAAATAAGCTTGTTGGATATGGAGCAAGTGCAGGAGGCATGATTATAGGATATGTTTTAAATGAAAGGCCTGAGCTGTTAAAAATTGCGGTAACAAACGTACCTTCTGTCGATACATTAAATCAAATGGTAGATAAAAAGTTAAAAAATACGCCATTTCATTATGGAGAATTAGGAAATCCTAATATACAGAAGTATTATAACTATATAAAGTCTTATTCACCTTATGATAATATAAGAAATCAAAAGTATCCTGCTATATATGTAACTGCAGCACTCTCAGATCCTAGGGTAGAATATTGGCAACCAGCTAAGTGGGTAGCTAAATTAAAAGAATATAATAAAGGAAATAACCCGATTCTTTTAGAAACTAATATGGAGACTGGTCATTTTGGAGCAAGTGGTAAAGAAAATTGGATAAAACAAAAGGCTAGAATGTATAATTTCATATTAGTAAATCTGGATATGTCCGTATACTAATAGTAGATATGGAAATAATTAAAACTCTAATTCATTTAGACGTTAGAGTATATGTGTATGTAGGATTATTTTTGTTTTTGGTGATAGGAGTACTATATAAGGATAAGCCAAATAGTATTAAAGATTATGCCCTAGGAACAAAAGCATTTTCAACCCCAGCGCTAGTTGCAACAATGGTTGCTACTTTTATAGGTGCTGGTAATACTATAGGGTACGTTACATTATTTTATAAAAATGGTTTATTATTTGCTTTATTGCCAGTATGTGGTTGTTTTGCACATATATTATTTGCACGCTATATATTACCACAGTTTAATCAATATTACGGAAGGTTAAGTATTGTTTCAGTAGTGTCTAAAATTTATGGAAATTCAACAGAGAGATTTGTTGGTTTTATTGCATACATATATTGTTTTGGGGTTTTAGCAATGCAGATTAAAGCTATAGGTATTATCATAGAATATGCTTTGGGATACCCTTCCGTACCTGCTATGATTGTCGCTTTTATGGTTATTACAATATATTCGGCAGTTGGTGGGATAAAATCTGTAGTACGAACAGATATTTTACAATTTGTTATATTTATAATTGTTTTGCCTGTATTTGCATTTTTTTGCTAAATGAAAACGGTGGTATGTCACAATTATCAGATTTTAATGTCGGGCAAATAAGCGGAAATTTTAATTTATTGAGTTATGTCTCTTTGCTTATTCTAAGCTTATCTCCTGAAATATCTCCTATTTTTATTCATAGAATTTTAATTGGACGGAATCAAGTGCAAAACAGGCAAATAATATATTTTTGGATTTTAATAAAAATTATATGTACATTATTTACGTTAGTAGTAGCGACGGTAGCTATTAGTAAATTCCCAGGTTTAGAAGGTAATTTTATATTTTTTAAGACAATAGATAGTGTTGTTCAAAATAACTTCTTCCGAGGGCTATTTACTATAGCGATGCTTGCAGTTGTTTTGTCTTCAGCAGATTCATTAATAAATACTGGTGCAGTTATTTTTGTCGAAAGTTTAATTCCAAAAGATAGGACATATAAAGTAAATAAGGTAAATATAGCAAAAATAATGACACTGCTAAGTGGGCTGATAGCATTATTTATTGCGATTAAAGCAAAAAGCTTGCTTGATATAGTGTTTTTTGTGTCAGAGTATTATTTTACAGTAATATTTATACCCTTTATAGGAGGATTATTTATAAAAAAGGGAAGAGCTATAATATTTTGGACCAGTTCAATAACGGGATTTTTATCACATACATTACTAAAAATGTTAGCACCTGAAATAGAGCATACGTCGTATGTAATAAGTTTAATATTAAGCTTTATAGTATTTATGCTAACTAAATCTTTAGTACAAGATAGAACAAATAGTAAAGGATCCTATATAGACAATCTTGAATGTATAACCAAAAATATTATAGATGGTATGAAAATACCTATATCTCAATTAGGTTATGCAATTATACCTATTCCAATTTTTACAGGAATTATAGAAGTTTTAGGTAATTCACTTACTACAAGTACAACTATACTCATAATACTGGCTGGGTTAATTAGTGTATTATATATTTTTATGGATAAAATATTTATAAATAATCAAGGAATATTACAAAATCTTTTTATATTGGTTGCAGCATTATATAGTTTTCCATTTTTATCCACATATATATATTATACACTGCCAAATTCAAATATTGCACTTTCTAATATGATAATATCTGTCGTTGTATTTGGGGTTATATTTTCTTATAAAATGTTTATGGTACTATTAGTAATAGGATCTGTATTGGGGAGTATGGTATTTGTAATATTAAACCCTGTGGAGTGGGGTGTATTTATTATAAACGTTATTGTATTATTTTTAATAATTTTATACACAATAGTTATATTGTTTTCTATATTTAAAGTAAAAGAAATTCTTATGAAAAAGTTTATATCAGAGTTTAAAGATGATACTTATGGGGTAAATAAAAAAGTAATAGATATGGCAATAAATCACTGGGAAGCTAGGAAGGAGTATTTGGAAAAAAGAGCGTCATTAAATTTAGACACAAAAGATAATGATATTTATGCAGTTAATATAGAGGATATGGTAAAAGTGCTAAAAAATTATATAGCATTGATAGAATTAGAAAAAAAGATTGAATTTAGTATTGAGAACAGAATAAAAAACATAACAATAACAAAGCCTATATCAATGATATATACAATTATTTTTAGTGTAGCTTATCAGATAACTAAATTTAAGGAGAAGATAATTTGTATGTCTATAACTAACAGGAATAATAAGATGATTATAAAATATAGTTTGCCAAATATGGAGTTAAATGTAAATGAGGTAAGAAAATATATAAGGGCTGAAAATAATCCAGAAGGAATAATGAGCTTTGATTTAATAGAAAAAATCATAAAAGAGCAAAGTGATGTAAATATTAAATTTGCTAAAAACTCGATAGTATTAAGCATAGAGTCACTATCCAAAAGTATAATAGATAATAATGAAAAATTTATTAATATATATTCTTCACAAAATAAAAATTCAAAAATCTTTAATTAATCTTCAAAAGTAGAGCTAAGTATCCATTTAGAAAATTTTAGATCAGGGTGAGATAAATTTCTACGAAAAGAATACTCATATATATTATCAAGTGCAGTAATGAATGTAATGAATGCGTTAATATTTGGTTTTAAATTATTTTTTGAATATAAGCAAGAATGTAATCAAAAGAATTATTTAATAAATTAGCATTGAGATGCAAATCTTTAGATAAATAGATCTGAATGAGTATTTTGAGTAGATTTATAGCCAACAAGTTCATCGAGGCTACAGTTAAGCCTTTTTGCTATAGCTACAACAGTCTTAATGCCTGGATTATTTGTATCACCAGATAAAACTTTTAACATATGATTCCTTGAAACTCCTGCACTATCGGCAAATTTAGCCTGATTAATTTCAGAGAAAGAATGAATATTAAGTATCCTTAATATATTTTGTCTTAAATCTAGAGTATCAAATTTCTCATTCATAATAAAAAAGTATTTACATAGTAAAAATAGTGTGTTACACACTTAATACGTTTTTAAATAAAATAAAGTGTTAAAGCTTTATTATTATTATTAAGAACTATTTATACATTTATTATATATTTTGTCAATTTAGAAAATATAAAATAGATATTAAACCAAATGAAAAAATGGAAAAAGTTACAAATTTTATACAGACATACTTAGTAAATTATAATAATATATGGATATCAGGTGCATTGATTGTTTTGTTCTTAATATTTACATATATAATTTTAAAAAAATAATAAGGAGTAATATATGAAAAAACAAATTAAAAAATACGTAATAATAGCAATTTTATTATCTGGTGTAACTAGTTTAACAGGATGCAATACAACAACTAAAATAATTAAGCATGGTAAACTTGAAGTGCAAACAAAGATGAGTGATACGATATTTCTTGATCCTATAGATGAGGATAAGCGAACAGTTTTATTGCAGATTAGGAATACGTCAGACAAATCAGGATTAAATATTGAATCAAAAATTAGGTCAGCAGTTGAGAGTAAAGGATATATGATAGTAAGCAGCCCTAAAAAAGCTAACGTAATGATTCAAGCTAATATATTACAAGTAGGGAAATCCACCTTAGAGGATCCATTTGAAGCGATGAGTGGTGGTTATGGAAGCGGATTAGAAGGATTTGCCACTGGAGCAGCAATTGCAGGAGCAACAGGTGGAAGTGGAAGAAGTATGCTAGGAGTAGGATTGATAACAGGGATAGGCAATACAACTTAGATGCTGCGGTTGAAGTTGTCAATTTTACCATGGTTGTAGATCTTCAGATAAGTGAGAAAGCCGAAGGCAATTTTGTTTCCGAAAGCAGCGACGCAAGTTTAAAGCAAGGCAATAGCGGCTATAAGAAATCCACATGGGAACAAAAGACCAATTGGAAGCGCTATCAAACAAGAATTATGAGTGTTGCCAAGAAAACCAATCTGAAGTTTGAAGAAGCAGAGCCTAAACTAACTGAGGGTCTAGTGAAATCAATATCTGGATTACTGTAGATAAATAACTTGAAAATTAAAAGGTAGGTAAAAATGACTAGAGTAAACGGTGTAATTACAGAAGACGTGCGTGTCAAAGCCATAAAGGAAAGTCCAATAGAAATAGGTGCCTGGATAAAAATACGGCAAGAAGATGGGAAAGAATGTTCTGGATTGATCTGCAATTATGCAAGCCTAGAGTACTGTTATTTACATGAAGATAAATTAGAGAAAGGTGCATTAGTGGAGATAACAGGAGTAAAGATACCGAGAGAGGATTGTGACTTTATGATTGTCGATGAAGGAGTCGGAATTCGGATTTTAAACTAAAAATAAGGAGATAAACATTATGGGTAAAATAGAACTAGGATCAAAGCTTCAATTAAGAGATGGTCAAGCATATCAATGCAACAGAACATTTTTTATAAATTGTTGCGATATAAAGATTAAAAAAACTGGTTAGAAGAGTTAGGTTTTAAAAAATGTAAGGAAGAAGAATTTGAATTAAGAGATTTAAGAGTTGATAAGAAATGCATTTATGTAGGGCAGGTTATTAAATCTGAAATATCACCACTTGGAAATACTGAAAAACAAAAAACCTTTTGTTGCTATGAAACGGAGATTGTAGCGAGTCTAAACAGTATGGCAAAGCAAGAATCAGAGAAAGGAACGGCAAAAAAAACAAATTGTTCAAGCTTAAGCCTAGAAACTATAGAAGAAAGACTTGGTGATATAAAGCAATATTTCAGTGATCAAAGTGAAATTAACCTACAAAGAGAAGAGCTATGAGTTCATCATTTGAGTATGAATATTTAATAATATTAATGAATAAATAAAATGGATAAGTTATTAGAGAAATTTTTTAAGCAAAAATTATCAATTACAGCGGGAGACGAGTTGCTGAGCCAATATGTTGATAAAATAACATTATTGCAAAATAGCATAGTTGCACCTGAAGTATTTACAGAAAGCATAGGGGAGCAACTTGATGCAGTGCTTGAGGAATTTGGCATAAATATCAAATCATCAAGTTTTGAAGAAATAAAAACTAGCTGCAGTATCTTAAAGAGCTTTGACTTTGAAATATCAGAGAACAATGAAGATGCTTTGATAGAAAAATTAGAGCTAGTTACTGCTTTGAGCAAATGGCACGGATTTTCTAGTATTAGTAAAATATCAGAAAGTAAGCTATCAAATCTCGAAACATTATATGATGCCCTTACAGGAGCAGAGCTAAACAACATAAGTTATGAGACTTTTAACAAAGTCAGAAAAATTAATTTAGCTCCAATTAAACAGCTAGCAA
The DNA here is from genome assembly GCA_964036045.1 of Eutreptiella sp. 'Long Island Sound 2002'. Classification (NCBI taxonomy): domain Eukaryota; phylum Euglenozoa; class Euglenophyceae; order Eutreptiales; family Eutreptiaceae; genus Eutreptiella; species Eutreptiella sp. 'Long Island Sound 2002'. The sequence continues at coordinate 8,578 of CAXIWF010001811.1, read as the reverse complement.
AATTAGAAGACGAGGAGCTAAAAAAGTTTTTAGAATTTTGCAAATCATATGGAATTAGTACGAGTTTGGAAATATCTGACTTAACTAAAACAAGTGAACTCAACGAAATATTAGGAATTTTAAAAATAGAGAATAATTGGCTAGAAGATGCTAATCAAAAGAAACTAGCAACGTTATTTAAAGCAAGTGGTATTGCTAAAATATCTGATATTAAGCCAGAATATGCAAAATCATTATCTGCAATTAAAAAAGAATTTAATTTTGATTTTAGCAAGCTATCTCAACTCAAATTAAAATCAAAGATTGCGCAACTCACAGGTCTAAATCTAACATTCACAAGTACAGCAGAAGAAATAGAAAGCGCAGTACATTTTGTCAGTGAATTTTGCACAATAGAAGATTTGAATAGCTATGATGCTGCTAAAATAGCTAAAATAATGGAGGTGCTTGGAGTTCAAAAGAGAGATAAAAAAGAAACAAGCCAAGTAATTCATTTAATGAAGTCGTTTGGGATTAAATTTTCACTAAGTGAAGATTTAGAAAATCAGTTAGTAAAAATGCGGAAGTTATCAACTATATTAAAAAATATTTTAAATAAAGAAATTGCTTATTTGTCTTTTACAGAAATAAAAGAAGTTAGTAAATTATTTGAGACGATCTCTAAAGATCAAATTATCACAGCAAGCGATAAAGATATTGAGGTAACTAAAAAAATATTCCGATTATTTCCTGTTGCAAAAGAATCAAAAGAGTTTGATGCAAAGAAATTACAACAAATATTTTCTACACTCAAAATTGAGCCAAAAGAAATAAATAAGCTAGAAAACCTAAGCAGTAACCTGAAGAAGCTAAATTTTGATATTTGGAGTATGGATAGGAGTGAAATACAAAAAGCACAGGAGTTGCTTGAATATTTAGATTCAAGCTTAACAACCGAAGTAATAACAGACACTAAAAAAGAGAAATTTATCAAAATAAAAGAGTTTTTAGGAGCTGACTATCAAAATAGAGATATAGAAAAAATAAATAGGCTAGCAAGTGTAGTTGGCATGGAGAAACTCAGCAATTTAGAGGTAGAAGAAATATCAAGATTAAAATTAATAACGAGCGAGCTTGGGATAGATATAAGGGATACACATTTTCAGAGATAGGGTGTGTGGTCGCCATATTATCTGCTTATGACCTAAAGTCTGTAGTCAAGAATCAATCGACACTTTCAAAAATATGGAGTGGTGAAGTCCAAGCTTTAAAAGATAAGCTTGCTCAAATAAAAGAAATATTTAAGAACTTAGGATATGACAGTTTAACAGAACTCAAGGGACAGGAGAAAGTAAAATTTGAAAATATATTAGAGCTTTATCAAAAAGCAAGCTTTGAGGATTTCACAAAAGATGTATCAGAAAATATTAATAAATTTCTCAATAATTTAGATTTAAGTTTTAGAGAATTATCCAGTTACAAACTTCAAAGGATTACGGAAGGGTTTAAGCAAATAGGAATTAACTTATTTGAGAGCATGGATAATTTAGAAAAATACGGATATTTTTTAAAAGAAATAAATTTAGATTTAGAAAAATTAAATGAAAACACAGGAAGTAAAATAAATGAAACATTAGATTTGTTTAGAGTAGAGAGAGCGAATATTAAAGAAGAAGTCAAAATAATTAAAGATGCTGCAGCAAAGCTGCATTTACCAAAATTTTTAGAAATAAAAAAAGGGCAAATAGAAAAAATTAAAGAGCTAGGGGAGGCGATAGCTGGTGAAGCAATAGAGTTAACACCGAAAGTAGCGTGCAATATAGGCAATATATTAGATTGGTACAAAATAGCATTTGAGTTACCGCTGTCTACAAATGTCAAATATCACAGACCTGATGAAGAAGGATTGCTTGAGAAAGTAAAGAAGCTGCAGTCATTTAAGATTGATCTTGCAAGCAATGAGGAAGTAGAGGCGAAAAATAATCTTATCATGTATTTATTTATTTTATACAAGGATAAATGTCATAAGGATACTGATCCGACAGTAGATTATGAGCAGGAGTTAACTGCAATGTTGTCCTTAAGTAGCCAGAAGCTAGATAATTTTATTACACATGCAGACAGCAAAAAAGAATGCCTTAAAATGAAAGATGCCACAATAGGCGAGGAGTGTGCAGCATTCGCAAAAGAAATAGAAAATGAAATGACACAGTTATGTCCAGTCAATCATGAAGATTTATAACAATAAAAATAGGCAATAAATATGAATAAATTAGTAACAACACTATCGATTATAGGCTTTCTTGGGGTTAGCAATGTAAGTTTTGCGGGAAGCGGAGGTTTTTTTTATCCCTTCATACCTAATAAAAATAAAATTGAGCCAAATAAAAGCAATGAATCTGTAAATAAATCTAGTGAATCAGAAAATAAAGATTCCTATGCAACTTTATTGAAATTCCAAAGCGACTATGAGCAAAATAGGTTGCAGTTTAACTACATATTTGGGTTATGTTTAGATTTTGGTAATGGGAATCTCTCAATAGAGAGTCTTGAGGAAGAGATGAAAAATAAAGTAAAAGCATCAAAAAAGAAGGAAGAAATTGCTTTTAAAAATACTGAAGAAAGCGAGGGTAACAAGCTATGGGCTAAGACGATAAGAGAGGTGTGGGAGAAATTTGCAAAAAAAGTGAGTGAAGACAATAAGCGTTTGCTAGCAAAGCAAATAACCCTAGAAAATCTGAGAGAGCAGTATACTGAAAAAGCCACGAGTTGGTTTATTTCTCAATATGGAGTGAAGGACAAAAAAGAGAATAATAATTCAGATGCTTCTTCAAATACGGAATCAGAATCAATAAAAAAATCACCACAAAACAATAAGTAGTAATGGAAAGAAAAAAGTAAATTTAAATTATTCAATCAACAATCAACAATTAACAACAGGAGATACTAACCATGAAAAAACCACTAAACAAAATAAACAGTCACAAATCTAAAGGAATATCAACAAAGCAAAATCAGTTGGCAAACAGTGCGCTGACATTATGCATGGTAACAGCATTGGTCGCAACAATAGTAAGTGATGCGAATGCAGCAGGTACAGCAGTTCAGCTTGATTTTGTAGATAATCTGCAGGCAACAGTCAAAGAATTAATGGCTGGTGCTGGGTCATTTGTAATAGATGCTATGATACTTGCAGGTGGTGGCTATGCAACAGCAAGAACATCAACTCCTGCACCAATAATACTGGCAATTTTATCAGTATTCATCTTTGAAATATGCATAAAACTAATTACAAAGTAAATTTTATGCAAACAAAAATATTCACATTACTGGACGAAGAGAGAAAAATACTGAGTTTTGCCATTAGTGAAATAGTATTTACTGGGTCACTTGCGGTCTTAGGCTTTGCATTTCATGCATTAATAATTGCGATAAGTAGCATGTTTTGTGGGGTATTTGTAATGAGATATGTCAAGGCAAAGCTTAAGAAGTCAGGCTTTGCCAAGAAACTATTTTTTATTTTGAGCGATCTTATTTGTGCCAAAAAAATTAAATATTACGGCAAACATTATTTATAACAATTTAATAAAAGGTAATTATGAATCCACTGGCGGTAAATGAGCAGAACCAAGCGTTATATAAGCAGAGGAATATATTGCTTGGGATTTCCTCTTTATTATTAATAAGCAATCTTTTATTTGGAATAATTGGCATTTCAAAAAACGATAAAACAATAATTATTCCAGCTTTAAAAGACGTAGTGTCAATCACAGGCAAGGACGGCTTTAGTGATTCTTATATAGAGCAGATGACATTATTTTATATAGAGATGTTACTGGATTTAACTCCAGATAACCTTGATTATAAATCGCAAATCTTGCTCAAGCATGTAGATAGTAAGTCCTATCATAGCTTTACTGAGCATTACAAGGAAGAGAGTCAAAAATACAAAAAATATAACTTAGCCACCAAATTTGATATTACAGGTCTTAAAATACTCAAAAATGGAGAAGAGGTTGAGGTTACAGGAATATTAAGTTCAAGTTTTGGTAAGGGAAGCGAGAGTCAAAAGTCAGTGACCTATGTAATAGGATACGGAAAATCACATGGGAGATTATTAGTTAAAACATTTAATGAGAAGCAATGATAAACAAAACCTGCAAAATCACACCTAAAAGGACAATAATTTACGCTCTATTTGCTGGAGTACTTACAGGATTTACATCACTACAAGCCCCAGTCTATGCTGCAATTTATAAAGCAGATAGCAATAAAAGAATAAATATTGAAATATCACAAGTAGGTGTTAACAGAATAGAAGTTAAGAAAGATCGAATAGCAAAAGTTATTGGCAATATAGATGAGTATAGCATTGAGGGAGATAATAAGACTGGAGCAATCTTTTTATCAGCTAAAGGAATAGCAGGAGAAATAGTACCAATTACAATTATAACGGAAAAAGGCTACACGCAGGATATCAATTTCAAAGTAAAAAAAGCAAGTGAGCCAAAAACTGTGATTATAGAAAAACCAGTTTTAAAAGAGGTAAAAAGGAAAGAAAGAGAGGTACAGGATATTAAGAAGCAAGTAATTGAGGCGATCAGGGATATTTCCAAAGGAGAAGACCGTAATTTCACAAAAAGGGATATTAGTCTAAAGGAAATAAATAACTACAAAAAGCATCAAAACCCCTCACATAATCTCAGCAATAATCTCGTATGGAGAGGGTATCAGTCCTTAGAAGGTAAGCAAGTTATGGTCACTAGAGTTACAGAGTATAGCAACAGATTTTTAAGATTAATGAAATATGAGTATCAAAGTAAGCCGAGTGCGCTAGGGCTTAAACAAATAAGTGAATTATTCAGAGGAGCACTTTCAGTGAGTATTAGAGGCAATGTAATAATAATGGTATATCAAATATGATTAATTTCAAGAATTTTGACAGGAAAAAGTTATTTAAATTGAAGTCTAAAATAGCGATTCTAATTTTGGCTTTAACTCTTGCTATATGCAGTATTTCTTATTTAGGAATTAAAAAATCAAGCACGCAAAAAATAGTAAAAGAGAAGGAGGATGCAGGAAAAGAAATAACAATCAAAACCACTAAGGAAGTAATAACAACAGATCAGCTTTGGAAGGATGCACTTGAGACCAAAATTAAAGAGCAGTCAGATCTACAAGAAAAGCTTATAAGTAGGCAGATAGGAGAGATCAAAGCAGAAATAGAGAAGGGCAGGCAAAAGCAGGCAAGCGATCCATTTGTAGAAGATAAATTAACTAATTTATCAAGAGAAATCCAAAATATAAAAAGTAAGAATAATATTAATATTAAAGAATCACCATCTGCTAAAAGCAATGAAATAAGTCAATATAATTTGAATTTAGAAAATGCGCAGAATTCTGAGAATTACAAAACTCTAAAAACTGCGGATAATTACATACCAGCAGGGAGTTTTGCTCGTGCTGTTTTATTATCTGGTGTAGATGCTGAAACTGGACTTAGTGCAGGAACTGATCCTGAGCCAATTTTAATTAGAATAATAGATCACGGGACATTACCAAGGAAGTTTAAAAGTGACCTTAAAGACTGTCATATTATAGGAGCGGCATTTGGCAACTTATCAAGTGAAAGAGCAAAGATTAGGCTTGAGAAATTATCATGCACAGAAATTGCGACAGCAGAGATTGTAGAAACAGAAGTTGCAGGATATGTGACAGGAGAAGATGGTAGAGCTGGGATTAGAGGGGAAGTAGTATCAACAGAAGGTAAGTTACTCACCAATAGTTTGCAGCAGGTTTACTGAGTGGTTTTTCTGATACATTAAACCCAAATTCAGGCAATCATCAACCATCAATAGTTTTAAGTAATAAAATACCTCAGCAAAGCTTCAAAGAAAAAATGAAAGATGTTTTACGAGTGGTGCTTCTAGCAGCATGGATAGGCTTTCAAAATATTATATAGATAGGGCTGAGAGCCTGCAGCCTATAGTGCAAATAGGAGCAGGTAGAAAAGTAGATGTAATTTTTACAGAAGGTGTATTTTTTGGAAGTTCTGAGCTTAAAAAAGCCATAGCAAGAAAGCGAGATGAAGCAATAAAGAACAAATCAGGTAACGCAGATGCACCCTACATTAGGCAATTAAATTAAAATAAGGATATGATAAAAATTATAACAAAAAGAATATTATTTTTAAGTGTTACTTTACTTTTAAGTAACTGCTCAGTTTACAAAGGAAGCTTTGATTGTAAGCCACACAAAGGAATAGGCTGTGAATCAGTAAACAAGGTAAATGAGTTAATAAATGATGATAAACTAGATGAATTTATTGATAATAAGTCGGGAAAAAAAGTTTCGAATAAGAAGCAATGTTTTTGCCAAGGTTCATCAGATAAAATCTCAACTAATACAGAGGAAGCAAAAGAAAAGATAACAATTCATTTTAACCAATATCAAGAAAGAGGAATTACTTACAAAGAATCAGAAGTGGAGGTAATTGCAAAATGATTCCACCAGTGAACACAAAAAAACTTACAGAAAGTGCAAAAGGTTTATTTGCGACTATTAAAGAAGGATTTAGGACAAATACAAAGAATTTAAGCGAAGTATTGCTTGATAAGATGCATAATCCAACTCCGAGGAGCGAGTTATTTCCATATCGCCTTTATAACAAAAAAGAGTCCCTTTATTATTTGGATGGTAATATTGCAGGTTCACTTTTTTGTGTGATTCTATCGTTGGCATAGAAGACAGCATCTATAAGCAAATCTCAATGTTATTTGATGATCAATTACCTTATGCGGTGTGATTGAAGTATTATTATTGGCAAGTGATAATATAGAGGGTCAAATTAAAAATGGCAACAGGGAAAAGTTCAGGACGAAGAAATATTTGCTAAATTAGGTAAATATCGCACTGATTATATTAAAGAATTTAACAAAAGGGAGGATGTTAATTTTAAGCATAGGGATTATAAATTATTTATCTCCTATGCAAATAATCTAGATAAGAAAAGAGGTGCAGAGAATATCCTAAAATTTAAGGATAGACTTAAAATAATGATTGCAGGTTTGGGATGTAATCCGAGATTACTTAAGCCAGAAGGATTTATCTCACTTATAAAAGAGCTAGTAAATTACCCAGATTACAAGAACGTCAGTTATAGTGAATATGATAGCATTTCAGATCAAATTGTAGATACAGCTAATAGCCTACTTGTTGATTCTGGAGGGGTGATGAATAAGTGCGGGGAATATTTAACAAGAGTATATGAGGTGACAAATTTACCTAAGGGTGATGCTGGTAATAATGAAGAGGATGGCTGGTCAATAAATCAAATGGTAAGTTTGCTTGGAGATAATGAATCAGATTATATGCAAATACCATCTAGGTTTGCCATATGTTATTCAATATCAAATGAGTTAAAGGGAGAGTAATCAAGAGGCGTATAGAAAGAAAGGTGAGATGCTGATTAATCAGCCTAGCTATTTAGAAAAGTTTAACAGAGTTTTGGCGGAAGAGACTAAGGAGTGGAGTTATATTTTACAAAATAACCTAAAAAACAGAGAAAGATTTTTAAGAAGCAGCTTTTTTGTAATGGTCACGTCCAAGGCAGACAAAATAGATTATACAGAAAGTGCATTAATGAGTTTGTGGAGAAAAAGAGATTTTGTAATTAAGCCTTTAAATAATTTTCATTTACCTTCACTGTTATCATTTTGTCCATATCTCAATAAAACTGATCTTGGTCAGTTATTAAAAACGTTCAAGCTTAAGAAAACAGTATTATCCAGTGAGCCAAAAGCCTTAATGCCAATTCATGCAGAGTGGAAAGGTTCAAGTAATGGAGGAATGCTTTTGACAGGAAGATTAGGTCAGCTTTTTTCGTGGAATAATTATGAGGGTGCTAATAATTACAATGCATGTGTTATAGGAGAGACAGGAAGTGGTAAAACAGTGTTTTTATTAGAATTTGTGCTTAATCATATGAGTCAGGGGACAAGAGTTTTTGTTGTAGAAATGGGAAGGGGTTTTGAAAAGCTATGCAATATAATGGGTGGAGACCATATAGAATTTGGAGAGAACTCATCCATCTGTTTGAATCCATTTGTGGGTATTCCTGAAGGAGAGGCATATAATCCGAAAGTAGAGCATGACGAAAACCAACCGCAAATAGGACAGGATTCACTAAATTATGTAAAGAAAATAGTACAAAAGATGGCTGCTCCTGTTCACGGGACATCAGATTTACAAAATGCATCATTATCACGAGCAATTAGCAGAGTTTGGGCTAAATATAAAAAGAAAACCAGCATTGATAAAATAATAGAAGAGTTAGAAGCAGGTGACCAAAATGATAGAGACCTATCCAAACAATTATTTGATTTTGGAAGTCAAGGAAACTACGGGAGATTTTTTATAGGAGAAGATGCTGTTAAATTTGATAAACAGCTGACAGTAATGGAATTTGATGATTTAAGAGAATTCCCAGAACTCGGTGGGGTAATTATGCAAATGCTTGCAGTGCAGATAGTGCAGCAAATTTATACAGGAGATAGGGATCAAAAATTCATCATATTAATAGATGAGGCATGGTATGCCC
>CAXIWF010001810.1:0-28534 GCA_964036045.1 Eutreptiella sp. 'Long Island Sound 2002' | reverse complement strand
CTCACGTTCCCTGTTGGTGGGTGAACAATCCAACTCTTCTACTCGGCTGCAGGTGAGAAGCTAGGAAGAGCCGACATCGAAGGATCAAAAAGCAACGTCGCTTCGAACGCTTGGCTGCCACAAGCCAGTTATCCCTGTGGTAATTTTTCTGACACCTCTGGCTTCAATATCCGGAACTCGCGTGCTTGACCAAAGGATCGCAAGGCCACGCTTGCACATTGTGGACTCTTACTGAAAGTGACTGCATCAGCAGTGCCTTTGACCTGCTCCTCTGTGAGGGGTTTCCGTCCCGCCTGAGCAGTGCTTCGGGACACCTGCGTTGTCCTGTAACAGGTGTGCCGCCCCAGCCAAACTCCCCATCTGAGCAGTGTCCCGAAGCTGCGGCGAACAAAGCACCTGGGTCGCACACGGGCCCGAGGGCCCGGAACTGTGCTTGGCACACGAAGCGGTGAGGCCGTGAGGCACGACGCAAGGGACGTGCCTCTAGGTCGGGCACCAAGAGGTGCCAGCGGCTGCCGTACCCGAATCATCCGATTAGTAAAGCGGCTGTGGAGGTAGTGGTATTTCATTGCAAGCTTGCGCGTAGCAGCGCGGAGCCTCATCATATCCAGAAGGACGGAAGAGCCGACAGTCGAGATGGCCGCGAAGGCCATGATCAATGCCATGAGTTGGCGCGCACTTCCCACCTGTGCTACACCCTCCATGCTGCTGCACTCTGTCAGACTAGAGTCAAACTCAACAGGGTCTTCTTTCCCCGCTGGAACACCCAAGCCCGTTCCCTTGGCGGTTGGTTCACCAGCCAGCATCTAGGGACAGCAGGAATCTCGTTGATCCATTCATGCGCGTCAATAATCAGTCGACGAGGCATTTGGCTACCTTAAGAGAGTCATAGTTACTCCCGCCGTTTACCCGCGCTTGGCTAAATCTCTTTGCATTGACAATCAGAGCACTGGGCAGAAGTCACCTCGCGGAACCAGCCAGCAGGTCCCATCGCAAAGCTGTGTTTCAATTAAACAGTCAGATTCCCCTGCGTAGTACACAGTTCCGAGTAGACCACACGTGGGTGCCACGGATGGGGCCGACGTCTCAGGTCGGCCATCTCCCCGCCCACGGGAACTGAAGCCAGGCCGCACCCGAAGGCACAGCCTCTCTTCTTTGCACACCCAAAGCTCCGTGCCTCCACCCAAGAGCCGCGGCGGGGCGTGCTTGGCCGTTCCGAGGCACAAGGATCACGCCCGCTGGAGAAGCGGCCTTCGGCTGAGGTGGGGCCTGGACGCCCACGGCCAGAGGACGGCTGGGAAGCCAGCCCTGGCACAGGACAACCAAGCCCCGGAGGGTTCCGTGCAATCCCGACGGGCAGGCCTGACACCCTGGCCCTTGGAGCCACCGCATCTTCCGAAGGTACACAACCAGTTTGCCGATTTCCCTTAGCTGCATTTGCACTGTTGACCAGCGGCGTCTAGCCGAAGAGACCAGCTGCGGTGATTCGGTACGGAGCCATTCCAATCGGATCAGAGCCCCCAGATGGGGGCTTGTCCCGGTTTGGTCACCAAGGGTTCACGCTTTGTTGCACAACTTCGCAGGGCGTTCCATGGAGTCGGTGGCCACCAAAGGCATGGCGCATTCCGGGTCGGCCGAGGCCAAACCCTCAGAGCAGGGCACGCGTAAGTCCAATGGTACCAATGCAGCACCATCTTGCCAAGCAGAGAGCTATGTCGCCATGCAGCATGTCAGTGGATAGCCCACACACTCCAGCTGTCAGATGGAAAAGACAACTCCACAGGGGCGCCACCGAGACGCGGCCCCGCAGCACCGGACTTGAGAACACCAGCGTTGCCACTGGCCCTTCCCAGCAATCTCTCCGAGAAAGCGTTCTGAGTATCATCAGCCAAGACCCTGGTACCAGCGTGTCGGAATATTAGATTCGTCTGCCTGTTCGCCACTCCTGCAAGGCAGAGCCCTGGCACCGAGCTTCACCCGAAGGGCACAGCGCCGCGCACCCCATGGCACCCAGTGGGGGACCAGCACGGCGCCAGCCGCGGGACGGGCGACCCGGAGCCAGAGGCCCCGAACTTTGCAGCCTTTGCCGTATCCGTGAGCATTGCCATCTGGCTTACAATCGACTGACCCATATTCAACGGCTGTTGGTATGGAAGCCTGCTCCACTCCAGTCCTCAACCACTCAGGCCAGCAGCAGGCCTCTGCAAGAGAGAGCCTGCATGAGCCACCAGAAAGAATACTCGCTACTGCAACCAAGATCTGCACCAAGGGATACTTCCCTCCGGGTCACCCCGGAGCCAGCACCGCGAACCCTTGCGTCTCGCCTACGCACTGCTGCACCTGCCCTGCTGCCACAGCAGCGGCGCGGTGTAAGTCAAACAACGCCTCTGGCTTGAGCATCATCCATTTTCGAAGCTGCCCGCTTCGGCAGGTGGGTTGTTACACACTCCTAAGCGGATTCCAACCTTCATGGCCACCGCCCTGCTATCTCTAGCGGACAACATCCTTTGTGGATTCTATGTATGAGCCAGCACTTGAACCCTGCAACCGCGCTCTCGGATCATCCCGCATCGCCAGCACTGCTTACCAGTAATGGCCCACATGGGGCTGCACACTGTTCCGGGTTGGGCCCCAGCGGCCTCAGCGGATGCCCGGGCAGAATGCCCCACCCCGCTGAGGCCAGAAGGCTGCCACCATCTCTCAAACACACTCAGGCACAGCGGACTGCGTTGGGCACGCCGTCGGCCAGGGATGGCCTTTGACGCGCCACACACAGACGCCGGATGCAGAGAAGTGTGCCTCCGATGCTTGCCCATTCACAGTTTGAGAATAGGTTGAGGACTGATAGACTCCCCAGAATGCCTCTCATGCATTGCTTTACCGGACAAAAGCCGCATCACGATCGACGAGTTCGGACACACTCCCAGCCCCAGCTATCCTGAGGGAAACTTGGGCGGAAACCAGCTACTAGATGGTTCGATTGGCCTTTCACCCCTATGCCCCGCTCAGACAACACGATTTGCACGTCAGGATTGCGACCGGCCTCCACCGCAGTTTCCCACGGCTTCGCCGTAGCCAGGTATAGTTCACCATCTTTCGGGTCCCATGGAGGACACCTCGCACTCAGAACCAGTGTCCATTGGATTCAGGCTCGGCAGCTCTTGCATCAGATCGGTTTGCCATTGCACGCCATGGAGAAACATGCGGCACGCAGCACCATAGATCCCGCATGGATCCAAGAGGCAGCACCGCGGCGCAGAGTCCCCAGAGGCATGGCCACACGCTCTTCAGAGTCCCCAAAGGCGCGGTGAAACACAGTAGCACCGCGGAGAAAGTGGTCCGTTCGCTTTAACCAGGCAACGTTCGGGAGAATCGGCAGCTGCGGCCACTGCTGCATGCCACGCCTGGGTCGGGTCGCGGAGGCCAAACCCGGCCAAGGCGGCGGCACAGCGGGCCCCGCCACCAGTTGCTCCGTACCAGCTTTGACTACACGCACAGCATTGCCTGCGGCCTCCGATAGACTCCTTGGTCCGTGTTTCAAGACGGGCAGGGGATGTCCCTGCCTTGCCAAGCCACTCTTGACACCTTTGCACCACTGTGCACCAACCGGGGTACCGAGAGCCGGGATGAGAGACCTGGAGGGCCTGCACACCACTAGCTCTCCCACTGATTGCACCCGGCGCGGTTGGTAGGCACATGCATCCGGTGCACCACACAGGGGCACACCGGACACCCACAGGGCCATTCTGCCTTGCCACATTTGCCCTCTCGAAGGATGATGCTCCGTGACATGGGTTACGGCTCCGGGCGGGACAGCAGAGCACCAAAGAGCAAAGCCAAGCCCGGAAGCCATCCAGAATCCCAGCCAATGAAGCCTCTTCTCCGTCGGGGCATAGGTCACAGCGACCAAATGCATGCCCCCAGGTCCAGACAGGCGGAGTGCCTCTGCCAGAATGCCACTGCGAATCGATCCCACCAGAGAGTGGGGCTCTGCAGCCAGCCGCAGGCCAGACCCGAGGTCGCTTGTCCAAAAGCCGGGAAGGGCCCCACGACCGCCAATGCCTGTGCGAGAGCCACGGATGGTCCCGCCAGCCACTTCACGGTCCGGGGCCGCATCGCAATCCTCTGTGTCAGGGAAGCATCCACCACCGGTCGCCTGCCGCAGCTTCAGGCACTTTGAACCCTCTTTGCAGAGTCCTTTGCACGTTTCGATCAGTCTACTTGTTAGCTATCGGTCCCATGTCTGTATGCAGCCTTGCCACGGACATGCCTGGCCGTTTGACCTACAGTCCCAAGCAGCTCTACTCCAGGGTCTGGCGTGTGTGCACACCATGGCTAAGAACACCGACCAGTCCTCTTGACAGGAGGGCTGTAGCCCAGGTATCGCGGACCATCCCAGGCCACTCTGACTCTGGATCGGCGCCATAGTAGGTCTGTGCAGCCGTGACAGCCATCCCCATGCCAGCATTGCATCCCGGAGTGCACCCAGTGCTCACCGCATCAGGTGACCAACAACGATACGGGTAGACCGTGTCAATCTGGTTCATTCGCCATTACTGAAGCCATCGCGATTGCTGTCTCTTCCTCTGCCAAGTGATATGCTTAAATTCAGCAGGTAGCTCTCTGTGCTTCAGGTCGCCAGCCGATGGCATTGCGAAGCAATGCAACCCGATGAATCATCCATCAGGGCCGTGCACCGGGAGTGTCAAACCCATCACCCGCGGCCGGAGAAGGCCCAACACCAGCGCCGCGTGCCATGATGGTTCCAGCGCCGTGCAGGGCTTGGCCGCGGGTGATGCAACGGTTCGAATCACTCCACAATGCAGCATGCTCCAACGGTTCTCATCAACGGGCGTCCGAAGGCCAATCGGAGGGCAACACCACGGGTCTCTGTCTCCAGAGGCCGTTGGCACCGCCCCGCTCTGAGCCCGCGGAGTCGCGGCTGGGCCGCGGTCCGTGGGCTCCATGATCAAGCCTCTGCGCGCGGAGAGGTGAAGGACACCCCTCCGCGCTGCTCTGCACGCCAAATGACCCCATGATGAACATGGGATCCCGTGGCATCATTGCAGCCGTATTGGATAACGATTCCGACTCAGACACTGAAGCATCGAAAGGGAGAAACCGGCATTGAACCGCTGGTCTCCACTTGCCTGTTGCGTTCAAAGGTAGTCATCTCCACAAAGCTCACGAGTCTCTGCATTTCGCAATTCCCGTATCGAAGGCTACTCCGTTCTTCCACATCACATGGACCAAGGCATCCACTGCAGCAGGTTGGACATCAACAACCATCTATCTCTGCTCCCTGGCGCGGGAGAGCCCTCAGCGCCGTCACCCACTGGTTGACCAGCAGGTGGCGTTGCACAAAGCTTCGACAATGATCCTGCTGCAGGTTCACCTACAGCAACCTTGTTACAACTTTTGCTTCCTCTAGCAACAGAACATCGCCCAAATTCCATGACAAGACATTGATGTGCACGAGTGCCAATCAGCTTGAGTTCCTGAGGGCTTTATCATTCTGCCATCAGTAGCAACGATGGGCGGTGTGTATAAATGGCAGGGACATAATCTGTGCAAGCTGATGACGTGCACATACCAGGCATTCCTTGTTCATGACAGATAGTTGCAAGCATCAATCCCAAACACGCATTCACAGCTGCAAAGGTTGCCCGCCCACTTCTGGGCAGGACGGTCCCATGGATGGGACACCAAGGCTTGTTCACTGGACCAGTGTAGTGCGCGTGCGGCCCAGAACATCTAGGAGCATCACAGACCTGCTGTTGGCTCTGGCTTGCGTGCACTTGGTAAACATGCACGGCACCCGAGAGAAGCAGCATACCCGGCACTCTCAGACGGGTAATCCACGAGCCCCGGTGGGACCGGCAAGCCGACCCACGGGTCAGGTGTTCCGTCCTACATGAATGCGAGACCGGGGACTATTCAGAGGCAGAGGTCTCACTCGTTATCGGAATCAACCAGACAAATCACTCCACCAATCAGGAGCGGCCATGCACCACCGTCCAGAGGATCAAGAAAGAACCCTCAATCTGTCAATCCCGACTGCGTCCTGACCTGGTAACATTCCCCGTGTTGAGTCAAATTAAGCCGCATACTCCACGCCTTGTGGTGCCATTCCATCAATTCCTTTAAGTTTCAGCCTTGAGACCGTACTCCCCCCTGAATCCGTAAGCTTTGATTTCTCGCTGCAGAGGAGTGAAACCGATGGCATCCTGTTGAGGAGATTATGGCCCACCGACACCGAGCTGACATAGTTTACAGCGGTAGACTACGATGGTATCTGATCATCTTCGCTCCCCACACTCTCGTTCTTGATCGACGAACATGCTCCAGTGGAACGCCTTTGCCGCAGTTGATCCCACAGCGGTCTGAGAATTTCACCTCTGGCGTGTCAATATCCATCACGACGAACAGACCCATCACTGCCGTTCAGAGCCAGCACCGCCCAGCTGCCCGGTGAAGGCCACCGCCGGAGCGGATAGCCTCCGGCCATCTGGGGGCACCAGCACTGCGTTGCCCTTTGCGGACCCTGAGACTCAGCAGAACAGCTGTGTCCACATATGGTCGATCCTTTGCCATCCCGCGCTGAATCATGCAATCAAGTCACGTTTGCTTTGGACGCGCTGAGTTGTTCACAGTGGCATCCATGGACGGCTCCGAGGTCGGGTCGCAAGTGACCCGCGCCCATGTCAGAGGCATGACCGCATCAGCCACCACTGAAGGAGGCTTCTTGCCGGAGCGGTCCGAACCCATGCAAAGCGGGCACGGGGACCATCTGCAGGGGGTTTGAATCCAGCAGCGCATCCACGGAGGCCGCCACCCGGCCTGACGGCCGGGAGACAGCCCCAGCAGAGCGGCCGGACGCCCTGCAGCCCCATGCCCAGGGGTTGACTACGAGCTTTTCAACAGCAGCAACATTTGTATACGCTCTTGGAGCTGGAATTACCGCAGCTGCTGGCACCAGACTTGCCCTCCAGTTGATACTCATTGCTGCGTTTGGATAGCATTCATTGCGGAGTCCCACCCACCACACAGGGTGAGCAGGGCTGCTATGGCTCGTCGCTGTCTCGCCAGACCAGTGTCGGCAGTGGACAATTTGCGCGCCTGCTGCTCGCCTTGGCAATGGTAGCCGTTTCTTAGGCTCCCTCTCCGGAATCAAACCCTGATTTCCCGTTACCCGTGATAGCCATGGTGGTCCACTACACCACCAACCAGAGCTGATAGGTCAGAGACTCACACTGTGGAGCATTCATGGTAGAACCATCTTTGCCATCACAGAAAACGGCCTGAATCACCCTTGCACGCTGCCCTGTACGGGCGCAGGTCTTGATATCGGCCAACTGCCAGTGACCCTGAACGGGCCACAGCTCTGAGCTTCCATGTATTAGCCACCCAGTTGAGGTGAATATCCGGACCGATGTCACAGGGGACCACGAGGGCCCCAAGCAACCAGTGCACAGTCATCAGATTGTCGCCGGTGTAATGAGCCATTCACAGATTCACTCTCAATCCCATGTATTCTGACACTTGCATGGCTTAGTCCTTGAGAGAAGCATATGACAACTGGCAGGATCAACCAGAATCACTCGACTGCATCATGCCCAGGAGCGACCATCGAACCCCATGAAGGGGCGTCAATGGCCTCTCCACGGTGGCTTGCCGTGAGCCACGCCCTCCGACGGACGCCCCGTGGAGGAGCCAATCCGTCGGTGACTGCATCAAACCACGGAGAACCGGAGCTCTCCAAGCGCCCGTGCATGTGCATGCACGGGCCGCGTCTCGGAACCCGCCGGAGATGGACTCCGGCGGGGGGCGATCTCGGATCCATGGCCAGAGGTGGCGCGCACCCCATGGCCGACAGCCAAGGCTGTACCAACTCACGATCGAATGCCTCTGCATCATCTCCGTTGCCCCGCCGCAGGGCAGCCTCGCGAGGGCTGCGCCGCAGCGGGATCGATACAACCAGAACGGGTCTTATCCACGTGGGGGCTGGGTTGATTTGTATAGCGGAGGTTGCAGCCTGCCTCACGCTGTGACCCAGGATCGCCTCCGGCGGTCTCGGGGCCGGGGCGCCATGCGACGCCGCCGGGGGCCTCCCCTTACATAGTAACAAACGGGCCCCGCGGAACGGGAGCTTTCCTCGCGCGATTCGGCCGGGCGAGCCGAAACGGGGATCCATGAAGGCTGCACAGGACATCCGGCTGGGATGGTGACGGGCTGACCCAGGATCGCCTCCGGCGGTCTCGGGGCCGGGGCGCCATGCGACGCCGCCGGGGGCCTCCCCTTACATAGTAACAAACGGGCCCCGCGGAACGGGAGCTTTCCTCGCGCGATTCGGCCGGGCGAGCCGAAACGGGGATCCATGAAGGCTGCACTGGGCAAGCACTGGAATCACCACGTGGAGGCCTGCTCCGCGCGATGATCCCAGTGCCAGCCCTTGACCAGAGGCAGAGAACCCACAGCATGCGGGGCCACTGCGGCTCACAGGCTCGGACCGGTACTAGTCTCATACGATTCATCTCCGGTGAAGCAACTTCCTCGCCTTAGTACACCAGCCCATGAGAGTCACGTGATATGCATGCGGGACCGTGTCCAAAGAGGCATGCACAATGGTAGGCCCGGAAGCCCACCATCAATGTCACGCTATCTCATGCAACCTTGCCGCGGAATGTTTCGACTGCATCACTGCTGACTGGAGGGCGATGCCTCGGATCCAAAACCATAGAAAGCCATGCGATTGTCCAATCACGTCATCTTGCCTCCTCCGACCGGAGGCGTGCGCTGCTCTCGCTGTGCCGCGGCGAGGCCTCCGTGGGCCCTTCGAAGGACGTCACCAGAGACTGAAGCCCAGGCCTCTTCACGGCATTCGAGACGCACGCCCCGGCATTGGCCATCGGAGATCCAACCCCGCGCGGAACGCAGGGCACGCTAGCCTTATTTGACAGTGCTTGTCCAAAGTTCGGTATGCGGAGGCGATCGGGCACTGAGCCCCATGGGGTGTTTGTCGGACACTCTGGTACAGGATGCACCGAGTCGCACGAAGCCATGCGCTCGGATGCTGCTGCCCCATGGGGTGTGCACACGCCGGGTGCCCGGTTCAGACTTAGATGCTTTCAGCCAATATCCGCCATGTGTAGACTAGCAAGCCCCGGCCGCTCAGCCGACCACAGAAACCAGAGGCATGGCACGAGGGTTCCTCTCGTACTACCACGCGCTGCCGTCGTCAAACCCAATCATCACAAGTGTGAAGGCAATCGCGAAGGATCGCCGTCGAGAAGCAAACCGTGCTCATCGGGAGTTCTGAAGACAGAATAGCGGCCGTTGCAGGAGGGTAAAACCAACCTGTCTCACGACGGTCTAAACCCAGCTCACGTTCCCTGTTGGTGGGTGAACAATCCAACTCTTCTACTCGGCTGCAGGTGAGAAGCTAGGAAGAGCCGACATCGAAGGATCAAAAAGCAACGTCGCTTCGAACGCTTGGCTGCCACAAGCCAGTTATCCCTGTGGTAATTTTTCTGACACCTCTGGCTTCAATATCCGGAACTCGCGTGCTTGACCAAAGGATCGCAAGGCCACGCTTGCACATTGTGGACTCTTACTGAAAGTGACTGCATCAGCAGTGCCTTTGACCTGCTCCTCTGTGAGGGGTTTCCGTCCCGCCTGAGCAGTGCTTCGGGACACCTGCGTTGTCCTGTAACAGGTGTGCCGCCCCAGCCAAACTCCCCATCTGAGCAGTGTCCCGAAGCTGCGGCGAACAAAGCACCTGGGTCGCACACGGGCCCGAGGGCCCGGAACTGTGCTTGGCACACGAAGCGGTGAGGCCGTGAGGCACGACGCAAGGGACGTGCCTCTAGGTCGGGCACCAAGAGGTGCCAGCGGCTGCCGTACCCGAATCATCCGATTAGTAAAGCGGCTGTGGAGGTAGTGGTATTTCATTGCAAGCTTGCGCGTAGCAGCGCGGAGCCTCATCATATCCAGAAGGACGGAAGAGCCGACAGTCGAGATGGCCGCGAAGGCCATGATCAATGCCATGAGTTGGCGCGCACTTCCCACCTGTGCTACACCCTCCATGCTGCTGCACTCTGTCAGACTAGAGTCAAACTCAACAGGGTCTTCTTTCCCCGCTGGAACACCCAAGCCCGTTCCCTTGGCGGTTGGTTCACCAGCCAGCATCTAGGGACAGCAGGAATCTCGTTGATCCATTCATGCGCGTCAATAATCAGTCGACGAGGCATTTGGCTACCTTAAGAGAGTCATAGTTACTCCCGCCGTTTACCCGCGCTTGGCTAAATCTCTTTGCATTGACAATCAGAGCACTGGGCAGAAGTCACCTCGCGGAACCAGCCAGCAGGTCCCATCGCAAAGCTGTGTTTCAATTAAACAGTCAGATTCCCCTGCGTAGTACACAGTTCCGAGTAGACCACACGTGGGTGCCACGGATGGGGCCGACGTCTCAGGTCGGCCATCTCCCCGCCCACGGGAACTGAAGCCAGGCCGCACCCGAAGGCACAGCCTCTCTTCTTTGCACACCCAAAGCTCCGTGCCTCCACCCAAGAGCCGCGGCGGGGCGTGCTTGGCCGTTCCGAGGCACAAGGATCACGCCCGCTGGAGAAGCGGCCTTCGGCTGAGGTGGGGCCTGGACGCCCACGGCCAGAGGACGGCTGGGAAGCCAGCCCTGGCACAGGACAACCAAGCCCCGGAGGGTTCCGTGCAATCCCGACGGGCAGGCCTGACACCCTGGCCCTTGGAGCCACCGCATCTTCCGAAGGTACACAACCAGTTTGCCGATTTCCCTTAGCTGCATTTGCACTGTTGACCAGCGGCGTCTAGCCGAAGAGACCAGCTGCGGTGATTCGGTACGGAGCCATTCCAATCGGATCAGAGCCCCCAGATGGGGGCTTGTCCCGGTTTGGTCACCAAGGGTTCACGCTTTGTTGCACAACTTCGCAGGGCGTTCCATGGAGTCGGTGGCCACCAAAGGCATGGCGCATTCCGGGTCGGCCGAGGCCAAACCCTCAGAGCAGGGCACGCGTAAGTCCAATGGTACCAATGCAGCACCATCTTGCCAAGCAGAGAGCTATGTCGCCATGCAGCATGTCAGTGGATAGCCCACACACTCCAGCTGTCAGATGGAAAAGACAACTCCACAGGGGCGCCACCGAGACGCGGCCCCGCAGCACCGGACTTGAGAACACCAGCGTTGCCACTGGCCCTTCCCAGCAATCTCTCCGAGAAAGCGTTCTGAGTATCATCAGCCAAGACCCTGGTACCAGCGTGTCGGAATATTAGATTCGTCTGCCTGTTCGCCACTCCTGCAAGGCAGAGCCCTGGCACCGAGCTTCACCCGAAGGGCACAGCGCCGCGCACCCCATGGCACCCAGTGGGGGACCAGCACGGCGCCAGCCGCGGGACGGGCGACCCGGAGCCAGAGGCCCCGAACTTTGCAGCCTTTGCCGTATCCGTGAGCATTGCCATCTGGCTTACAATCGACTGACCCATATTCAACGGCTGTTGGTATGGAAGCCTGCTCCACTCCAGTCCTCAACCACTCAGGCCAGCAGCAGGCCTCTGCAAGAGAGAGCCTGCATGAGCCACCAGAAAGAATACTCGCTACTGCAACCAAGATCTGCACCAAGGGATACTTCCCTCCGGGTCACCCCGGAGCCAGCACCGCGAACCCTTGCGTCTCGCCTACGCACTGCTGCACCTGCCCTGCTGCCACAGCAGCGGCGCGGTGTAAGTCAAACAACGCCTCTGGCTTGAGCATCATCCATTTTCGAAGCTGCCCGCTTCGGCAGGTGGGTTGTTACACACTCCTAAGCGGATTCCAACCTTCATGGCCACCGCCCTGCTATCTCTAGCGGACAACATCCTTTGTGGATTCTATGTATGAGCCAGCACTTGAACCCTGCAACCGCGCTCTCGGATCATCCCGCATCGCCAGCACTGCTTACCAGTAATGGCCCACATGGGGCTGCACACTGTTCCGGGTTGGGCCCCAGCGGCCTCAGCGGATGCCCGGGCAGAATGCCCCACCCCGCTGAGGCCAGAAGGCTGCCACCATCTCTCAAACACACTCAGGCACAGCGGACTGCGTTGGGCACGCCGTCGGCCAGGGATGGCCTTTGACGCGCCACACACAGACGCCGGATGCAGAGAAGTGTGCCTCCGATGCTTGCCCATTCACAGTTTGAGAATAGGTTGAGGACTGATAGACTCCCCAGAATGCCTCTCATGCATTGCTTTACCGGACAAAAGCCGCATCACGATCGACGAGTTCGGACACACTCCCAGCCCCAGCTATCCTGAGGGAAACTTGGGCGGAAACCAGCTACTAGATGGTTCGATTGGCCTTTCACCCCTATGCCCCGCTCAGACAACACGATTTGCACGTCAGGATTGCGACCGGCCTCCACCGCAGTTTCCCACGGCTTCGCCGTAGCCAGGTATAGTTCACCATCTTTCGGGTCCCATGGAGGACACCTCGCACTCAGAACCAGTGTCCATTGGATTCAGGCTCGGCAGCTCTTGCATCAGATCGGTTTGCCATTGCACGCCATGGAGAAACATGCGGCACGCAGCACCATAGATCCCGCATGGATCCAAGAGGCAGCACCGCGGCGCAGAGTCCCCAGAGGCATGGCCACACGCTCTTCAGAGTCCCCAAAGGCGCGGTGAAACACAGTAGCACCGCGGAGAAAGTGGTCCGTTCGCTTTAACCAGGCAACGTTCGGGAGAATCGGCAGCTGCGGCCACTGCTGCATGCCACGCCTGGGTCGGGTCGCGGAGGCCAAACCCGGCCAAGGCGGCGGCACAGCGGGCCCCGCCACCAGTTGCTCCGTACCAGCTTTGACTACACGCACAGCATTGCCTGCGGCCTCCGATAGACTCCTTGGTCCGTGTTTCAAGACGGGCAGGGGATGTCCCTGCCTTGCCAAGCCACTCTTGACACCTTTGCACCACTGTGCACCAACCGGGGTACCGAGAGCCGGGATGAGAGACCTGGAGGGCCTGCACACCACTAGCTCTCCCACTGATTGCACCCGGCGCGGTTGGTAGGCACATGCATCCGGTGCACCACACAGGGGCACACCGGACACCCACAGGGCCATTCTGCCTTGCCACATTTGCCCTCTCGAAGGATGATGCTCCGTGACATGGGTTACGGCTCCGGGCGGGACAGCAGAGCACCAAAGAGCAAAGCCAAGCCCGGAAGCCATCCAGAATCCCAGCCAATGAAGCCTCTTCTCCGTCGGGGCATAGGTCACAGCGACCAAATGCATGCCCCCAGGTCCAGACAGGCGGAGTGCCTCTGCCAGAATGCCACTGCGAATCGATCCCACCAGAGAGTGGGGCTCTGCAGCCAGCCGCAGGCCAGACCCGAGGTCGCTTGTCCAAAAGCCGGGAAGGGCCCCACGACCGCCAATGCCTGTGCGAGAGCCACGGATGGTCCCGCCAGCCACTTCACGGTCCGGGGCCGCATCGCAATCCTCTGTGTCAGGGAAGCATCCACCACCGGTCGCCTGCCGCAGCTTCAGGCACTTTGAACCCTCTTTGCAGAGTCCTTTGCACGTTTCGATCAGTCTACTTGTTAGCTATCGGTCCCATGTCTGTATGCAGCCTTGCCACGGACATGCCTGGCCGTTTGACCTACAGTCCCAAGCAGCTCTACTCCAGGGTCTGGCGTGTGTGCACACCATGGCTAAGAACACCGACCAGTCCTCTTGACAGGAGGGCTGTAGCCCAGGTATCGCGGACCATCCCAGGCCACTCTGACTCTGGATCGGCGCCATAGTAGGTCTGTGCAGCCGTGACAGCCATCCCCATGCCAGCATTGCATCCCGGAGTGCACCCAGTGCTCACCGCATCAGGTGACCAACAACGATACGGGTAGACCGTGTCAATCTGGTTCATTCGCCATTACTGAAGCCATCGCGATTGCTGTCTCTTCCTCTGCCAAGTGATATGCTTAAATTCAGCAGGTAGCTCTCTGTGCTTCAGGTCGCCAGCCGATGGCATTGCGAAGCAATGCAACCCGATGAATCATCCATCAGGGCCGTGCACCGGGAGTGTCAAACCCATCACCCGCGGCCGGAGAAGGCCCAACACCAGCGCCGCGTGCCATGATGGTTCCAGCGCCGTGCAGGGCTTGGCCGCGGGTGATGCAACGGTTCGAATCACTCCACAATGCAGCATGCTCCAACGGTTCTCATCAACGGGCGTCCGAAGGCCAATCGGAGGGCAACACCACGGGTCTCTGTCTCCAGAGGCCGTTGGCACCGCCCCGCTCTGAGCCCGCGGAGTCGCGGCTGGGCCGCGGTCCGTGGGCTCCATGATCAAGCCTCTGCGCGCGGAGAGGTGAAGGACACCCCTCCGCGCTGCTCTGCACGCCAAATGACCCCATGATGAACATGGGATCCCGTGGCATCATTGCAGCCGTATTGGATAACGATTCCGACTCAGACACTGAAGCATCGAAAGGGAGAAACCGGCATTGAACCGCTGGTCTCCACTTGCCTGTTGCGTTCAAAGGTAGTCATCTCCACAAAGCTCACGAGTCTCTGCATTTCGCAATTCCCGTATCGAAGGCTACTCCGTTCTTCCACATCACATGGACCAAGGCATCCACTGCAGCAGGTTGGACATCAACAACCATCTATCTCTGCTCCCTGGCGCGGGAGAGCCCTCAGCGCCGTCACCCACTGGTTGACCAGCAGGTGGCGTTGCACAAAGCTTCGACAATGATCCTGCTGCAGGTTCACCTACAGCAACCTTGTTACAACTTTTGCTTCCTCTAGCAACAGAACATCGCCCAAATTCCATGACAAGACATTGATGTGCACGAGTGCCAATCAGCTTGAGTTCCTGAGGGCTTTATCATTCTGCCATCAGTAGCAACGATGGGCGGTGTGTATAAATGGCAGGGACATAATCTGTGCAAGCTGATGACGTGCACATACCAGGCATTCCTTGTTCATGACAGATAGTTGCAAGCATCAATCCCAAACACGCATTCACAGCTGCAAAGGTTGCCCGCCCACTTCTGGGCAGGACGGTCCCATGGATGGGACACCAAGGCTTGTTCACTGGACCAGTGTAGTGCGCGTGCGGCCCAGAACATCTAGGAGCATCACAGACCTGCTGTTGGCTCTGGCTTGCGTGCACTTGGTAAACATGCACGGCACCCGAGAGAAGCAGCATACCCGGCACTCTCAGACGGGTAATCCACGAGCCCCGGTGGGACCGGCAAGCCGACCCACGGGTCAGGTGTTCCGTCCTACATGAATGCGAGACCGGGGACTATTCAGAGGCAGAGGTCTCACTCGTTATCGGAATCAACCAGACAAATCACTCCACCAATCAGGAGCGGCCATGCACCACCGTCCAGAGGATCAAGAAAGAACCCTCAATCTGTCAATCCCGACTGCGTCCTGACCTGGTAACATTCCCCGTGTTGAGTCAAATTAAGCCGCATACTCCACGCCTTGTGGTGCCATTCCATCAATTCCTTTAAGTTTCAGCCTTGAGACCGTACTCCCCCCTGAATCCGTAAGCTTTGATTTCTCGCTGCAGAGGAGTGAAACCGATGGCATCCTGTTGAGGAGATTATGGCCCACCGACACCGAGCTGACATAGTTTACAGCGGTAGACTACGATGGTATCTGATCATCTTCGCTCCCCACACTCTCGTTCTTGATCGACGAACATGCTCCAGTGGAACGCCTTTGCCGCAGTTGATCCCACAGCGGTCTGAGAATTTCACCTCTGGCGTGTCAATATCCATCACGACGAACAGACCCATCACTGCCGTTCAGAGCCAGCACCGCCCAGCTGCCCGGTGAAGGCCACCGCCGGAGCGGATAGCCTCCGGCCATCTGGGGGCACCAGCACTGCGTTGCCCTTTGCGGACCCTGAGACTCAGCAGAACAGCTGTGTCCACATATGGTCGATCCTTTGCCATCCCGCGCTGAATCATGCAATCAAGTCACGTTTGCTTTGGACGCGCTGAGTTGTTCACAGTGGCATCCATGGACGGCTCCGAGGTCGGGTCGCAAGTGACCCGCGCCCATGTCAGAGGCATGACCGCATCAGCCACCACTGAAGGAGGCTTCTTGCCGGAGCGGTCCGAACCCATGCAAAGCGGGCACGGGGACCATCTGCAGGGGGTTTGAATCCAGCAGCGCATCCACGGAGGCCGCCACCCGGCCTGACGGCCGGGAGACAGCCCCAGCAGAGCGGCCGGACGCCCTGCAGCCCCATGCCCAGGGGTTGACTACGAGCTTTTCAACAGCAGCAACATTTGTATACGCTCTTGGAGCTGGAATTACCGCAGCTGCTGGCACCAGACTTGCCCTCCAGTTGATACTCATTGCTGCGTTTGGATAGCATTCATTGCGGAGTCCCACCCACCACACAGGGTGAGCAGGGCTGCTATGGCTCGTCGCTGTCTCGCCAGACCAGTGTCGGCAGTGGACAATTTGCGCGCCTGCTGCTCGCCTTGGCAATGGTAGCCGTTTCTTAGGCTCCCTCTCCGGAATCAAACCCTGATTTCCCGTTACCCGTGATAGCCATGGTGGTCCACTACACCACCAACCAGAGCTGATAGGTCAGAGACTCACACTGTGGAGCATTCATGGTAGAACCATCTTTGCCATCACAGAAAACGGCCTGAATCACCCTTGCACGCTGCCCTGTACGGGCGCAGGTCTTGATATCGGCCAACTGCCAGTGACCCTGAACGGGCCACAGCTCTGAGCTTCCATGTATTAGCCACCCAGTTGAGGTGAATATCCGGACCGATGTCACAGGGGACCACGAGGGCCCCAAGCAACCAGTGCACAGTCATCAGATTGTCGCCGGTGTAATGAGCCATTCACAGATTCACTCTCAATCCCATGTATTCTGACACTTGCATGGCTTAGTCCTTGAGAGAAGCATATGACAACTGGCAGGATCAACCAGAATCACTCGACTGCATCATGCCCAGGAGCGACCATCGAACCCCATGAAGGGGCGTCAATGGCCTCTCCACGGTGGCTTGCCGTGAGCCACGCCCTCCGACGGACGCCCCGTGGAGGAGCCAATCCGTCGGTGACTGCATCAAACCACGGAGAACCGGAGCTCTCCAAGCGCCCGTGCATGTGCATGCACGGGCCGCGTCTCGGAACCCGCCGGAGATGGACTCCGGCGGGGGGCGATCTCGGATCCATGGCCAGAGGTGGCGCGCACCCCATGGCCGACAGCCAAGGCTGTACCAACTCACGATCGAATGCCTCTGCATCATCTCCGTTGCCCCGCCGCAGGGCAGCCTCGCGAGGGCTGCGCCGCAGCGGGATCGATACAACCAGAACGGGTCTTATCCACGTGGGGGCTGGGTTGATTTGTATAGCGGAGGTTGCAGCCTGCCTCACGCTGTGACCCAGGATCGCCTCCGGCGGTCTCGGGGCCGGGGCGCCATGCGACGCCGCCGGGGGCCTCCCCTTACATAGTAACAAACGGGCCCCGCGGAACGGGAGCTTTCCTCGCGCGATTCGGCCGGGCGAGCCGAAACGGGGATCCATGAAGGCTGCACAGGACATCCGGCTGGGATGGTGACGGGCTGACCCAGGATCGCCTCCGGCGGTCTCGGGGCCGGGGCGCCATGCGACGCCGCCGGGGGCCTCCCCTTACATAGTAACAAACGGGCCCCGCGGAACGGGAGCTTTCCTCGCGCGATTCGGCCGGGCGAGCCGAAACGGGGATCCATGAAGGCTGCACTGGGCAAGCACTGGAATCACCACGTGGAGGCCTGCTCCGCGCGATGATCCCAGTGCCAGCCCTTGACCAGAGGCAGAGAACCCACAGCATGCGGGGCCACTGCGGCTCACAGGCTCGGACCGGTACTAGTCTCATACGATTCATCTCCGGTGAAGCAACTTCCTCGCCTTAGTACACCAGCCCATGAGAGTCACGTGATATGCATGCGGGACCGTGTCCAAAGAGGCATGCACAATGGTAGGCCCGGAAGCCCACCATCAATGTCACGCTATCTCATGCAACCTTGCCGCGGAATGTTTCGACTGCATCACTGCTGACTGGAGGGCGATGCCTCGGATCCAAAACCATAGAAAGCCATGCGATTGTCCAATCACGTCATCTTGCCTCCTCCGACCGGAGGCGTGCGCTGCTCTCGCTGTGCCGCGGCGAGGCCTCCGTGGGCCCTTCGAAGGACGTCACCAGAGACTGAAGCCCAGGCCTCTTCACGGCATTCGAGACGCACGCCCCGGCATTGGCCATCGGAGATCCAACCCCGCGCGGAACGCAGGGCACGCTAGCCTTATTTGACAGTGCTTGTCCAAAGTTCGGTATGCGGAGGCGATCGGGCACTGAGCCCCATGGGGTGTTTGTCGGACACTCTGGTACAGGATGCACCGAGTCGCACGAAGCCATGCGCTCGGATGCTGCTGCCCCATGGGGTGTGCACACGCCGGGTGCCCGGTTCAGACTTAGATGCTTTCAGCCAATATCCGCCATGTGTAGACTAGCAAGCCCCGGCCGCTCAGCCGACCACAGAAACCAGAGGCATGGCACGAGGGTTCCTCTCGTACTACCACGCGCTGCCGTCGTCAAACCCAATCATCACAAGTGTGAAGGCAATCGCGAAGGATCGCCGTCGAGAAGCAAACCGTGCTCATCGGGAGTTCTGAAGACAGAATAGCGGCCGTTGCAGGAGGGTAAAACCAACCTGTCTCACGACGGTCTAAACCCAGCTCACGTTCCCTGTTGGTGGGTGAACAATCCAACTCTTCTACTCGGCTGCAGGTGAGAAGCTAGGAAGAGCCGACATCGAAGGATCAAAAAGCAACGTCGCTTCGAACGCTTGGCTGCCACAAGCCAGTTATCCCTGTGGTAATTTTTCTGACACCTCTGGCTTCAATATCCGGAACTCGCGTGCTTGACCAAAGGATCGCAAGGCCACGCTTGCACATTGTGGACTCTTACTGAAAGTGACTGCATCAGCAGTGCCTTTGACCTGCTCCTCTGTGAGGGGTTTCCGTCCCGCCTGAGCAGTGCTTCGGGACACCTGCGTTGTCCTGTAACAGGTGTGCCGCCCCAGCCAAACTCCCCATCTGAGCAGTGTCCCGAAGCTGCGGCGAACAAAGCACCTGGGTCGCACACGGGCCCGAGGGCCCGGAACTGTGCTTGGCACACGAAGCGGTGAGGCCGTGAGGCACGACGCAAGGGACGTGCCTCTAGGTCGGGCACCAAGAGGTGCCAGCGGCTGCCGTACCCGAATCATCCGATTAGTAAAGCGGCTGTGGAGGTAGTGGTATTTCATTGCAAGCTTGCGCGTAGCAGCGCGGAGCCTCATCATATCCAGAAGGACGGAAGAGCCGACAGTCGAGATGGCCGCGAAGGCCATGATCAATGCCATGAGTTGGCGCGCACTTCCCACCTGTGCTACACCCTCCATGCTGCTGCACTCTGTCAGACTAGAGTCAAACTCAACAGGGTCTTCTTTCCCCGCTGGAACACCCAAGCCCGTTCCCTTGGCGGTTGGTTCACCAGCCAGCATCTAGGGACAGCAGGAATCTCGTTGATCCATTCATGCGCGTCAATAATCAGTCGACGAGGCATTTGGCTACCTTAAGAGAGTCATAGTTACTCCCGCCGTTTACCCGGCTTGGCTAAATCTCTTTGCATTGACAATCAGAGCACTGGGCAGAAGTCACCTCGCGGAACCAGCCAGCAGGTCCCATCGCAAAGCTGTGTTTCAATTAAACAGTCAGATTCCCCTGCGTAGTACACAGTTCCGAGTAGACCACACGTGGGTGCCACGGATGGGGCCGACGTCTCAGGTCGGCCATCTCCCCGCCCACGGGAACTGAAGCCAGGCCGCACCCGAAGGCACAGCCTCTCTTCTTTGCACACCCAAAGCTCCGTGCCTCCACCCAAGAGCCGCGGCGGGGCGTGCTTGGCCGTTCCGAGGCACAAGGATCACGCCCGCTGGAGAAGCGGCCTTCGGCTGAGGTGGGGCCTGGACGCCCACGGCCAGAGGACGGCTGGGAAGCCAGCCCTGGCACAGGACAACCAAGCCCCGGAGGGTTCCGTGCAATCCCGACGGGCAGGCCTGACACCCTGGCCCTTGGAGCCACCGCATCTTCCGAAGGTACACAACCAGTTTGCCGATTTCCCTTAGCTGCATTTGCACTGTTGACCAGCGGCGTCTAGCCGAAGAGACCAGCTGCGGTGATTCGGTACGGAGCCATTCCAATCGGATCAGAGCCCCCAGATGGGGGCTTGTCCCGGTTTGGTCACCAAGGGTTCACGCTTTGTTGCACAACTTCGCAGGGCGTTCCATGGAGTCGGTGGCCACCAAAGGCATGGCGCATTCCGGGTCGGCCGAGGCCAAACCCTCAGAGCAGGGCACGCGTAAGTCCAATGGTACCAATGCAGCACCATCTTGCCAAGCAGAGAGCTATGTCGCCATGCAGCATGTCAGTGGATAGCCCACACACTCCAGCTGTCAGATGGAAAAGACAACTCCACAGGGGCGCCACCGAGACGCGGCCCCGCAGCACCGGACTTGAGAACACCAGCGTTGCCACTGGCCCTTCCCAGCAATCTCTCCGAGAAAGCGTTCTGAGTATCATCAGCCAAGACCCTGGTACCAGCGTGTCGGAATATTAGATTCGTCTGCCTGTTCGCCACTCCTGCAAGGCAGAGCCCTGGCACCGAGCTTCACCCGAAGGGCACAGCGCCGCGCACCCCATGGCACCCAGTGGGGGACCAGCACGGCGCCAGCCGCGGGACGGGCGACCCGGAGCCAGAGGCCCCGAACTTTGCAGCCTTTGCCGTATCCGTGAGCATTGCCATCTGGCTTACAATCGACTGACCCATATTCAACGGCTGTTGGTATGGAAGCCTGCTCCACTCCAGTCCTCAACCACTCAGGCCAGCAGCAGGCCTCTGCAAGAGAGAGCCTGCATGAGCCACCAGAAAGAATACT
Source organism: Eutreptiella sp. 'Long Island Sound 2002' (assembly GCA_964036045.1). Taxonomy (NCBI): domain Eukaryota; phylum Euglenozoa; class Euglenophyceae; order Eutreptiales; family Eutreptiaceae; genus Eutreptiella; species Eutreptiella sp. 'Long Island Sound 2002'. The sequence goes on along the minus strand of CAXIWF010001810.1, from coordinate 7,530 downwards.
CGCTACTGCAACCAAGATCTGCACCAAGGGATACTTCCCTCCGGGTCACCCCGGAGCCAGCACCGCGAACCCTTGCGTCTCGCCTACGCACTGCTGCACCTGCCCTGCTGCCACAGCAGCGGCGCGGTGTAAGTCAAACAACGCCTCTGGCTTGAGCATCATCCATTTTCGAAGCTGCCCGCTTCGGCAGGTGGGTTGTTACACACTCCTAAGCGGATTCCAACCTTCATGGCCACCGCCCTGCTATCTCTAGCGGACAACATCCTTTGTGGATTCTATGTATGAGCCAGCACTTGAACCCTGCAACCGCGCTCTCGGATCATCCCGCATCGCCAGCACTGCTTACCAGTAATGGCCCACATGGGGCTGCACACTGTTCCGGGTTGGGCCCCAGCGGCCTCAGCGGATGCCCGGGCAGAATGCCCCACCCCGCTGAGGCCAGAAGGCTGCCACCATCTCTCAAACACACTCAGGCACAGCGGACTGCGTTGGGCACGCCGTCGGCCAGGGATGGCCTTTGACGCGCCACACACAGACGCCGGATGCAGAGAAGTGTGCCTCCGATGCTTGCCCATTCACAGTTTGAGAATAGGTTGAGGACTGATAGACTCCCCAGAATGCCTCTCATGCATTGCTTTACCGGACAAAAGCCGCATCACGATCGACGAGTTCGGACACACTCCCAGCCCCAGCTATCCTGAGGGAAACTTGGGCGGAAACCAGCTACTAGATGGTTCGATTGGCCTTTCACCCCTATGCCCCGCTCAGACAACACGATTTGCACGTCAGGATTGCGACCGGCCTCCACCGCAGTTTCCCACGGCTTCGCCGTAGCCAGGTATAGTTCACCATCTTTCGGGTCCCATGGAGGACACCTCGCACTCAGAACCAGTGTCCATTGGATTCAGGCTCGGCAGCTCTTGCATCAGATCGGTTTGCCATTGCACGCCATGGAGAAACATGCGGCACGCAGCACCATAGATCCCGCATGGATCCAAGAGGCAGCACCGCGGCGCAGAGTCCCCAGAGGCATGGCCACACGCTCTTCAGAGTCCCCAAAGGCGCGGTGAAACACAGTAGCACCGCGGAGAAAGTGGTCCGTTCGCTTTAACCAGGCAACGTTCGGGAGAATCGGCAGCTGCGGCCACTGCTGCATGCCACGCCTGGGTCGGGTCGCGGAGGCCAAACCCGGCCAAGGCGGCGGCACAGCGGGCCCCGCCACCAGTTGCTCCGTACCAGCTTTGACTACACGCACAGCATTGCCTGCGGCCTCCGATAGACTCCTTGGTCCGTGTTTCAAGACGGGCAGGGGATGTCCCTGCCTTGCCAAGCCACTCTTGACACCTTTGCACCACTGTGCACCAACCGGGGTACCGAGAGCCGGGATGAGAGACCTGGAGGGCCTGCACACCACTAGCTCTCCCACTGATTGCACCCGGCGCGGTTGGTAGGCACATGCATCCGGTGCACCACACAGGGGCACACCGGACACCCACAGGGCCATTCTGCCTTGCCACATTTGCCCTCTCGAAGGATGATGCTCCGTGACATGGGTTACGGCTCCGGGCGGGACAGCAGAGCACCAAAGAGCAAAGCCAAGCCCGGAAGCCATCCAGAATCCCAGCCAATGAAGCCTCTTCTCCGTCGGGGCATAGGTCACAGCGACCAAATGCATGCCCCCAGGTCCAGACAGGCGGAGTGCCTCTGCCAGAATGCCACTGCGAATCGATCCCACCAGAGAGTGGGGCTCTGCAGCCAGCCGCAGGCCAGACCCGAGGTCGCTTGTCCAAAAGCCGGGAAGGGCCCCACGACCGCCAATGCCTGTGCGAGAGCCACGGATGGTCCCGCCAGCCACTTCACGGTCCGGGGCCGCATCGCAATCCTCTGTGTCAGGGAAGCATCCACCACCGGTCGCCTGCCGCAGCTTCAGGCACTTTGAACCCTCTTTGCAGAGTCCTTTGCACGTTTCGATCAGTCTACTTGTTAGCTATCGGTCCCATGTCTGTATGCAGCCTTGCCACGGACATGCCTGGCCGTTTGACCTACAGTCCCAAGCAGCTCTACTCCAGGGTCTGGCGTGTGTGCACACCATGGCTAAGAACACCGACCAGTCCTCTTGACAGGAGGGCTGTAGCCCAGGTATCGCGGACCATCCCAGGCCACTCTGACTCTGGATCGGCGCCATAGTAGGTCTGTGCAGCCGTGACAGCCATCCCCATGCCAGCATTGCATCCCGGAGTGCACCCAGTGCTCACCGCATCAGGTGACCAACAACGATACGGGTAGACCGTGTCAATCTGGTTCATTCGCCATTACTGAAGCCATCGCGATTGCTGTCTCTTCCTCTGCCAAGTGATATGCTTAAATTCAGCAGGTAGCTCTCTGTGCTTCAGGTCGCCAGCCGATGGCATTGCGAAGCAATGCAACCCGATGAATCATCCATCAGGGCCGTGCACCGGGAGTGTCAAACCCATCACCCGCGGCCGGAGAAGGCCCAACACCAGCGCCGCGTGCCATGATGGTTCCAGCGCCGTGCAGGGCTTGGCCGCGGGTGATGCAACGGTTCGAATCACTCCACAATGCAGCATGCTCCAACGGTTCTCATCAACGGGCGTCCGAAGGCCAATCGGAGGGCAACACCACGGGTCTCTGTCTCCAGAGGCCGTTGGCACCGCCCCGCTCTGAGCCCGCGGAGTCGCGGCTGGGCCGCGGTCCGTGGGCTCCATGATCAAGCCTCTGCGCGCGGAGAGGTGAAGGACACCCCTCCGCGCTGCTCTGCACGCCAAATGACCCCATGATGAACATGGGATCCCGTGGCATCATTGCAGCCGTATTGGATAACGATTCCGACTCAGACACTGAAGCATCGAAAGGGAGAAACCGGCATTGAACCGCTGGTCTCCACTTGCCTGTTGCGTTCAAAGGTAGTCATCTCCACAAAGCTCACGAGTCTCTGCATTTCGCAATTCCCGTATCGAAGGCTACTCCGTTCTTCCACATCACATGGACCAAGGCATCCACTGCAGCAGGTTGGACATCAACAACCATCTATCTCTGCTCCCTGGCGCGGGAGAGCCCTCAGCGCCGTCACCCACTGGTTGACCAGCAGGTGGCGTTGCACAAAGCTTCGACAATGATCCTGCTGCAGGTTCACCTACAGCAACCTTGTTACAACTTTTGCTTCCTCTAGCAACAGAACATCGCCCAAATTCCATGACAAGACATTGATGTGCACGAGTGCCAATCAGCTTGAGTTCCTGAGGGCTTTATCATTCTGCCATCAGTAGCAACGATGGGCGGTGTGTATAAATGGCAGGGACATAATCTGTGCAAGCTGATGACGTGCACATACCAGGCATTCCTTGTTCATGACAGATAGTTGCAAGCATCAATCCCAAACACGCATTCACAGCTGCAAAGGTTGCCCGCCCACTTCTGGGCAGGACGGTCCCATGGATGGGACACCAAGGCTTGTTCACTGGACCAGTGTAGTGCGCGTGCGGCCCAGAACATCTAGGAGCATCACAGACCTGCTGTTGGCTCTGGCTTGCGTGCACTTGGTAAACATGCACGGCACCCGAGAGAAGCAGCATACCCGGCACTCTCAGACGGGTAATCCACGAGCCCCGGTGGGACCGGCAAGCCGACCCACGGGTCAGGTGTTCCGTCCTACATGAATGCGAGACCGGGGACTATTCAGAGGCAGAGGTCTCACTCGTTATCGGAATCAACCAGACAAATCACTCCACCAATCAGGAGCGGCCATGCACCACCGTCCAGAGGATCAAGAAAGAACCCTCAATCTGTCAATCCCGACTGCGTCCTGACCTGGTAACATTCCCCGTGTTGAGTCAAATTAAGCCGCATACTCCACGCCTTGTGGTGCCATTCCATCAATTCCTTTAAGTTTCAGCCTTGAGACCGTACTCCCCCCTGAATCCGTAAGCTTTGATTTCTCGCTGCAGAGGAGTGAAACCGATGGCATCCTGTTGAGGAGATTATGGCCCACCGACACCGAGCTGACATAGTTTACAGCGGTAGACTACGATGGTATCTGATCATCTTCGCTCCCCACACTCTCGTTCTTGATCGACGAACATGCTCCAGTGGAACGCCTTTGCCGCAGTTGATCCCACAGCGGTCTGAGAATTTCACCTCTGGCGTGTCAATATCCATCACGACGAACAGACCCATCACTGCCGTTCAGAGCCAGCACCGCCCAGCTGCCCGGTGAAGGCCACCGCCGGAGCGGATAGCCTCCGGCCATCTGGGGGCACCAGCACTGCGTTGCCCTTTGCGGACCCTGAGACTCAGCAGAACAGCTGTGTCCACATATGGTCGATCCTTTGCCATCCCGCGCTGAATCATGCAATCAAGTCACGTTTGCTTTGGACGCGCTGAGTTGTTCACAGTGGCATCCATGGACGGCTCCGAGGTCGGGTCGCAAGTGACCCGCGCCCATGTCAGAGGCATGACCGCATCAGCCACCACTGAAGGAGGCTTCTTGCCGGAGCGGTCCGAACCCATGCAAAGCGGGCACGGGGACCATCTGCAGGGGGTTTGAATCCAGCAGCGCATCCACGGAGGCCGCCACCCGGCCTGACGGCCGGGAGACAGCCCCAGCAGAGCGGCCGGACGCCCTGCAGCCCCATGCCCAGGGGTTGACTACGAGCTTTTCAACAGCAGCAACATTTGTATACGCTCTTGGAGCTGGAATTACCGCAGCTGCTGGCACCAGACTTGCCCTCCAGTTGATACTCATTGCTGCGTTTGGATAGCATTCATTGCGGAGTCCCACCCACCACACAGGGTGAGCAGGGCTGCTATGGCTCGTCGCTGTCTCGCCAGACCAGTGTCGGCAGTGGACAATTTGCGCGCCTGCTGCTCGCCTTGGCAATGGTAGCCGTTTCTTAGGCTCCCTCTCCGGAATCAAACCCTGATTTCCCGTTACCCGTGATAGCCATGGTGGTCCACTACACCACCAACCAGAGCTGATAGGTCAGAGACTCACACTGTGGAGCATTCATGGTAGAACCATCTTTGCCATCACAGAAAACGGCCTGAATCACCCTTGCACGCTGCCCTGTACGGGCGCAGGTCTTGATATCGGCCAACTGCCAGTGACCCTGAACGGGCCACAGCTCTGAGCTTCCATGTATTAGCCACCCAGTTGAGGTGAATATCCGGACCGATGTCACAGGGGACCACGAGGGCCCCAAGCAACCAGTGCACAGTCATCAGATTGTCGCCGGTGTAATGAGCCATTCACAGATTCACTCTCAATCCCATGTATTCTGACACTTGCATGGCTTAGTCCTTGAGAGAAGCATATGACAACTGGCAGGATCAACCAGAATCACTCGACTGCATCATGCCCAGGAGCGACCATCGAACCCCATGAAGGGGCGTCAATGGCCTCTCCACGGTGGCTTGCCGTGAGCCACGCCCTCCGACGGACGCCCCGTGGAGGAGCCAATCCGTCGGTGACTGCATCAAACCACGGAGAACCGGAGCTCTCCAAGCGCCCGTGCATGTGCATGCACGGGCCGCGTCTCGGAACCCGCCGGAGATGGACTCCGGCGGGGGGCGATCTCGGATCCATGGCCAGAGGTGGCGCGCACCCCATGGCCGACAGCCAAGGCTGTACCAACTCACGATCGAATGCCTCTGCATCATCTCCGTTGCCCCGCCGCAGGGCAGCCTCGCGAGGGCTGCGCCGCAGCGGGATCGATACAACCAGAACGGGTCTTATCCACGTGGGGGCTGGGTTGATTTGTATAGCGGAGGTTGCAGCCTGCCTCACGCTGTGACCCAGGATCGCCTCCGGCGGTCTCGGGGCCGGGGCGCCATGCGACGCCGCCGGGGGCCTCCCCTTACATAGTAACAAACGGGCCCCGCGGAACGGGAGCTTTCCTCGCGCGATTCGGCCGGGCGAGCCGAAACGGGGATCCATGAAGGCTGCACAGGACATCCGGCTGGGATGGTGACGGGCTGACCCAGGATCGCCTCCGGCGGTCTCGGGGCCGGGGCGCCATGCGACGCCGCCGGGGGCCTCCCCTTACATAGTAACAAACGGGCCCCGCGGAACGGGAGCTTTCCTCGCGCGATTCGGCCGGGCGAGCCGAAACGGGGATCCATGAAGGCTGCACTGGGCAAGCACTGGAATCACCACGTGGAGGCCTGCTCCGCGCGATGATCCCAGTGCCAGCCCTTGACCAGAGGCAGAGAACCCACAGCATGCGGGGCCACTGCGGCTCACAGGCTCGGACCGGTACTAGTCTCATACGATTCATCTCCGGTGAAGCAACTTCCTCGCCTTAGTACACCAGCCCATGAGAGTCACGTGATATGCATGCGGGACCGTGTCCAAAGAGGCATGCACAATGGTAGGCCCGGAAGCCCACCATCAATGTCACGCTATCTCATGCAACCTTGCCGCGGAATGTTTCGACTGCATCACTGCTGACTGGAGGGCGATGCCTCGGATCCAAAACCATAGAAAGCCATGCGATTGTCCAATCACGTCATCTTGCCTCCTCCGACCGGAGGCGTGCGCTGCTCTCGCTGTGCCGCGGCGAGGCCTCCGTGGGCCCTTCGAAGGACGTCACCAGAGACTGAAGCCCAGGCCTCTTCACGGCATTCGAGACGCACGCCCCGGCATTGGCCATCGGAGATCCAACCCCGCGCGGAACGCAGGGCACGCTAGCCTTATTTGACAGTGCTTGTCCAAAGTTCGGTATGCGGAGGCGATCGGGCACTGAGCCCCATGGGGTGTTTGTCGGACACTCTGGTACAGGATGCACCGAGTCGCACGAAGCCATGCGCTCGGATGCTGCTGCCCCATGGGGTGTGCACACGCCGGGTGCCCGGTTCAGACTTAGATGCTTTCAGCCAATATCCGCCATGTGTAGACTAGCAAGCCCCGGCCGCTCAGCCGACCACAGAAACCAGAGGCATGGCACGAGGGTTCCTCTCGTACTACCACGCGCTGCCGTCGTCAAACCCAATCATCACAAGTGTGAAGGCAATCGCGAAGGATCGCCGTCGAGAAGCAAACCGTGCTCATCGGGAGTTCTGAAGACAGAATAGCGGCCGTTGCAGGAGGGTAAAACCAACCTGTCTCACGACGGTCTAAACCCAGCTCACGTTCCCTGTTGGTGGGTGAACAATCCAACTCTTCTACTCGGCTGCAGGTGAGAAGCTAGGAAGAGCCGACATCGAAGGATCAAAAAGCAACGTCGCTTCGAACGCTTGGCTGCCACAAGCCAGTTATCCCTGTGGTAATTTTTCTGACACCTCTGGCTTCAATATCCGGAACTCGCGTGCTTGACCAAAGGATCGCAAGGCCACGCTTGCACATTGTGGACTCTTACTGAAAGTGACTGCATCAGCAGTGCCTTTGACCTGCTCCTCTGTGAGGGGTTTCCGTCCCGCCTGAGCAGTGCTTCGGGACACCTGCGTTGTCCTGTAACAGGTGTGCCGCCCCAGCCAAACTCCCCATCTGAGCAGTGTCCCGAAGCTGCGGCGAAC
>CAXIWF010001809.1:0-16317 GCA_964036045.1 Eutreptiella sp. 'Long Island Sound 2002' | reverse complement strand
TATGATCAACGCCCTGTCAATATGATCAACGCCCTGTCAATATGATCAACGCCCTGTCAATATGATCAACGCCCTGTCAATATGATCAACGCCCTGTCAATATGATCAACGCCCTGTCAATATGATCAACGCCCTGTCAATATGATCAACGCCCTGTCAATATGATCAACGCCCTGTCAATATGATCAACGCCCTGTCAATATGATCAACGCCCTGTCAATATGATCAACGCCCTGTCAATATGATCAACGCCCTGTCAATATGATCAACGCCCTGTCAATATGATCAACGCCCTGTCAATATGATCAACGCCCTGTCAATATGATCAACGCCCTGTCAATATGATCAACGCCCTGTCAATATGATCAACGCCCTGTCAATATGATCAACGCCCTGTCAATATGATCAACGCCCTGTCAATATGATCAACGCCCTGTCAATATGATCAACGCCCTGTCAATATGATCAACGCCCTGTCAATATGATCAACGCCCTGTCAATATGATCAACGCCCTGTCAATATGATCAACGCCCTGTCAATATGATCAACGCCCTGTCAATATGATCAACGCCCTGTCAATATGATCAACGCCCTGTCAATATGATCAACGCCCTGTCAATATGATCAACGCCCTGTCAATATGATCAACGCCCTGTCAATATGATCAACGCCCTGTCAATATGATCAACGCCCTGTCAATATGATCAACGCCCTGTCAATATGATCAACGCCCTGTCAATATGATCAACGCCCTGTCAATATGATCAACGCCCTGTCAATATGATCAACGCCCTGTCAATATGATCAACGCCCTGTCAATATGATCAACGCCCTGTCAATATGATCAACGCCCTGTCAATATGATCAACGCCCTGTCAATATGATCAACGCCCTGTCAATATGATCAACGCCCTGTCAATATGATCAACGCCCTGTCAATATGATCAACGCCCTGTCAATATGATCAACGCCCTGTCAATATGATCAACGCCCTGTCAATATGATCAACGCCCTGTCAATATGATCAACGCCCTGTCAATATGATCAACGCCCTGTCAATATGATCAACGCCCTGTCAATATGATCAACGCCCTGTCAATATGATCAACGCCCTGTCAATATGATCAACGCCCTGTCAATATGATCAACGCCCTGTCAATATGATCAACGCCCTGTCAATATGATCAACGCCCTGTCAATATGATCAACGCCCTGTCAATATGATCAACGCCCTGTCAATATGATCAACGCCCTGTCAATATGATCAACGCCCTGTCAATATGATCAACGCCCTGTCAATATGATCAACGCCCTGTCAATATGATCAACGCCCTGTCAATATGATCAACGCCCTGTCAATATGATCAACGCCCTGTCAATATGATCAACGCCCTGTCAATATGATCAACGCCCTGTCAATATGATCAACGCCCTGTCAATATGATCAACGCCCTGTCAATATGATCAACGCCCTGTCAATATGATCAACGCCCTGTCAATATGATCAACGCCCTGTCAATATGATCAACGCCCTGTCAATATGATCAACGCCCTGTCAATATGATCAACGCCCTGTCAATATGATCAACGCCCTGTCAATATGATCAACGCCCTGTCAATATGATCAACGCCCTGTCAATATGATCAACGCCCTGTCAATATGATCAACGCCCTGTCAATATGATCAACGCCCTGTCAATATGATCAACGCCTGTCAATATGTCAACGCCCTGTCAATATGATCAACGCCCTGTCAATATGATCAACGCCCTGTCAATATGATCAACGCCCTGTCAATATGATCAACGCCCTGTCAATATGATCAACGCCCTGTCAATATGATCAACGCCCTGTCAATATGATCAACGCCCTGTCAATATGATCAACGCCCTGTCAATATGATCAACGCCCTGTCAATATGATCAACGCCCTGTCAATATGATCAACGCCCTGTCAATATGATCAACGCCCTGTCAATATGATCAACGCCCTGTCAATATGATCAACGCCCTGTCAATATGATCAACGCCCTGTCAATATGATCAACGCCCTGTCAATATGATCAACGCCCTGTCAATATGATCAACGCCCTGTCAATATGATCAACGCCCTGTCAATATGATCAACGCCCTGTCAATATGATCAACGCCCTGTCAATATGATCAACGCCCTGTCAATATGATCAACGCCCTGTCAATATGATCAACGCCCTGTCAATATGATCAACGCCCTGTCAATATGATCAACGCCCTGTCAATATGATCAACGCCCTGTCAATATGATCAACGCCCTGTCAATATGATCAACGCCCTGTCAATATGATCAACGCCCTGTCAATATGATCAACGCCCTGTCAATATGATCAACGCCCTGTCAATATGATCAACGCCCTGTCAATATGATCAACGCCCTGTCAATATGATCAACGCCCTGTCAATATGATCAACGCCCTGTCAATATGATCAACGCCCTGTCAATATGATCAACGCCCTGTCAATATGATCAACGCCCTGTCAATATGATCAACGCCCTGTCAATATGATCAACGCCCTGTCAATATGATCAACGCCCTGTCAATATGATCAACGCCCTGTCAATATGATCAACGCCCTGTCAATATGATCAACGCCCTGTCAATATGATCAACGCCCTGTCAATATGATCAACGCCCTGTCAATATGATCAACGCCCTGTCAATATGATCAACGCCCTGTCAATATGATCAACGCCCTGTCAATATGATCAACGCCCTGTCAATATGATCAACGCCCTGTCAATATGATCAACGCCCTGTCAATATGATCAACGCCCTGTCAATATGATCAACGCCCTGTCAATATGATCAACGCCCTGTCAATATGATCAACGCCCTGTCAATATGATCAACGCCCTGTCAATATGATCAACGCCCTGTCAATATGATCAACGCCCTGTCAATATGATCAACGCCCTGTCAATATGATCAACGCCCTGTCAATATGATCAACGCCCTGTCAATATGATCAACGCCCTGTCAATATGATCAACGCCCTGTCAATATGATCAACGCCCTGTCAATATGATCAACGCCCTGTCAATATGATCAACGCCCTGTCAATATGATCAACGCCCTGTCAATATGATCAACGCCCTGTCAATATGATCAACGCCCTGTCAATATGATCAACGCCCTGTCAATATGATCAACGCCCTGTCAATATGATCAACGCCCTGTCAATATGATCAACGCCCTGTCAATATGATCAACGCCCTGTCAATATGATCAACGCCCTGTCAATATGATCAACGCCCTGTCAATATGATCAACGCCCTGTCAATATGATCAACGCCCTGTCAATATGATCAACGCCCTGTCAATATGATCAACGCCCTGTCAATATGATCAACGCCCTGTCAATATGATCAACGCCCTGTCAATATGATCAACGCCCTGTCAATATGATCAACGCCCTGTCAATATGATCAACGCCCTGTCAATATGATCAACGCCCTGTCAATATGATCAACGCCCTGTCAATATGATCAACGCCCTGTCAATATGATCAACGCCCTGTCAATATGATCAACGCCCTGTCAATATGATCAACGCCCTGTCAATATGATCAACGCCCTGTCAATATGATCAACGCCCTGTCAATATGATCAACGCCCTGTCAATATGATCAACGCCCTGTCAATATGATCAACGCCCTGTCAATATGATCAACGCCCTGTCAATATGATCAACGCCCTGTCAATATGATCAACGCCCTGTCAATATGATCAACGCCCTGTCAATATGATCAACGCCCTGTCAATATGATCAACGCCCTGTCAATATGATCAACGCCCTGTCAATATGATCAACGCCCTGTCAATATGATCAACGCCCTGTCAATATGATCAACGCCCTGTCAATATGATCAACGCCCTGTCAATATGATCAACGCCCTGTCAATATGATCAACGCCCTGTCAATATGATCAACGCCCTGTCAATATGATCAACGCCCTGTCAATATGATCAACGCCCTGTCAATATGATCAACGCCCTGTCAATATGATCAACGCCCTGTCAATATGATCAACGCCCTGTCAATATGATCAACGCCCTGTCAATATGATCAACGCCCTGTCAATATGATCAACGCCCTGTCAATATGATCAACGCCCTGTCAATATGATCAACGCCCTGTCAATATGATCAACGCCCTGTCAATATGATCAACGCCCTGTCAATATGATCAACGCCCTGTCAATATGATCAACGCCCTGTCAATATGATCAACGCCCTGTCAATATGATCAACGCCCTGTCAATATGATCAACGCCCTGTCAATATGATCAACGCCCTGTCAATATGATCAACGCCCTGTCAATATGATCAACGCCCTGTCAATATGATCAACGCCCTGTCAATATGATCAACGCCCTGTCAATATGATCAACGCCCTGTCAATATGATCAACGCCCTGTCAATATGATCAACGCCCTGTCAATATGATCAACGCCCTGTCAATATGATCAACGCCCTGTCAATATGATCAACGCCCTGTCAATATGATCAACGCCCTGTCAATATGATCAACGCCCTGTCAATATGATCAACGCCCTGTCAATATGATCAACGCCCTGTCAATATGATCAACGCCCTGTCAATATGATCAACGCCCTGTCAATATGATCAACGCCCTGTCAATATGATCAACGCCCTGTCAATATGATCAACGCCCTGTCAATATGATCAACGCCCTGTCAATATGATCAACGCCCTGTCAATATGATCAACGCCCTGTCAATATGATCAACGCCCTGTCAATATGATCAACGCCCTGTCAATATGATCAACGCCCTGTCAATATGATCAACGCCCTGTCAATATGATCAACGCCCTGTCAATATGATCAACGCCCTGTCAATATGATCAACGCCCTGTCAATATGATCAACGCCCTGTCAATATGATCAACGCCCTGTCAATATGATCAACGCCCTGTCAATATGATCAACGCCCTGTCAATATGATCAACGCCCTGTCAATATGATCAACGCCCTGTCAATATGATCAACGCCCTGTCAATATGATCAACGCCCTGTCAATATGATCAACGCCCTGTCAATATGATCAACGCCCTGTCAATATGATCAACGCCCTGTCAATATGATCAACGCCCTGTCAATATGATCAACGCCCTGTCAATATGATCAACGCCCTGTCAATATGATCAACGCCCTGTCAATATGATCAACGCCCTGTCAATATGATCAACGCCCTGTCAATATGATCAACGCCCTGTCAATATGATCAACGCCCTGTCAATATGATCAACGCCCTGTCAATATGATCAACGCCCTGTCAATATGATCAACGCCCTGTCAATATGATCAACGCCCTGTCAATATGATCAACGCCCTGTCAATATGATCAACGCCCTGTCAATATGATCAACGCCCTGTCAATATGATCAACGCCCTGTCAATATGATCAACGCCCTGTCAATATGATCAACGCCCTGTCAATATGATCAACGCCCTGTCAATATGATCAACGCCCTGTCAATATGATCAACGCCCTGTCAATATGATCAACGCCCTGTCAATATGATCAACGCCCTGTCAATATGATCAACGCCCTGTCAATATGATCAACGCCCTGTCAATATGATCAACGCCCTGTCAATATGATCAACGCCCTGTCAATATGATCAACGCCCTGTCAATATGATCAACGCCCTGTCAATATGATCAACGCCCTGTCAATATGATCAACGCCCTGTCAATATGATCAACGCCCTGTCAATATGATCAACGCCCTGTCAATATGATCAACGCCCTGTCAATATGATCAACGCCCTGTCAATATGATCAACGCCCTGTCAATATGATCAACGCCCTGTCAATATGATCAACGCCCTGTCAATATGATCAACGCCCTGTCAATATGATCAACGCCCTGTCAATATGATCAACGCCCTGTCAATATGATCAACGCCCTGTCAATATGATCAACGCCCTGTCAATATGATCAACGCCCTGTCAATATGATCAACGCCCTGTCAATATGATCAACGCCCTGTCAATATGATCAACGCCCTGTCAATATGATCAACGCCCTGTCAATATGATCAACGCCCTGTCAATATGATCAACGCCCTGTCAATATGATCAACGCCCTGTCAATATGATCAACGCCCTGTCAATATGATCAACGCCCTGTCAATATGATCAACGCCCTGTCAATATGATCAACGCCCTGTCAATATGATCAACGCCCTGTCAATATGATCAACGCCCTGTCAATATGATCAACGCCCTGTCAATATGATCAACGCCCTGTCAATATGATCAACGCCCTGTCAATATGATCAACGCCCTGTCAATATGATCAACGCCCTGTCAATATGATCAACGCCCTGTCAATATGATCAACGCCCTGTCAATATGATCAACGCCCTGTCAATATGATCAACGCCCTGTCAATATGATCAACGCCCTGTCAATATGATCAACGCCCTGTCAATATGATCAACGCCCTGTCAATATGATCAACGCCCTGTCAATATGATCAACGCCCTGTCAATATGATCAACGCCCTGTCAATATGATCAACGCCCTGTCAATATGATCAACGCCCTGTCAATATGATCAACGCCCTGTCAATATGATCAACGCCCTGTCAATATGATCAACGCCCTGTCAATATGATCAACGCCCTGTCAATATGATCAACGCCCTGTCAATATGATCAACGCCCTGTCAATATGATCAACGCCCTGTCAATATGATCAACGCCCTGTCAATATGATCAACGCCCTGTCAATATGATCAACGCCCTGTCAATATGATCAACGCCCTGTCAATATGATCAACGCCCTGTCAATATGATCAACGCCCTGTCAATATGATCAACGCCCTGTCAATATGATCAACGCCCTGTCAATATGATCAACGCCCTGTCAATATGATCAACGCCCTGTCAATATGATCAACGCCCTGTCAATATGATCAACGCCCTGTCAATATGATCAACGCCCTGTCAATATGATCAACGCCCTGTCAATATGATCAACGCCCTGTCAATATGATCAACGCCCTGTCAATATGATCAACGCCCTGTCAATATGATCAACGCCCTGTCAATATGATCAACGCCCTGTCAATATGATCAACGCCCTGTCAATATGATCAACGCCCTGTCAATATGATCAACGCCCTGTCAATATGATCAACGCCCTGTCAATATGATCAACGCCCTGTCAATATGATCAACGCCCTGTCAATATGATCAACGCCCTGTCAATATGATCAACGCCCTGTCAATATGATCAACGCCCTGTCAATATGATCAACGCCCTGTCAATATGATCAACGCCCTGTCAATATGATCAACGCCCTGTCAATATGATCAACGCCCTGTCAATATGATCAACGCCCTGTCAATATGATCAACGCCCTGTCAATATGATCAACGCCCTGTCAATATGATCAACGCCCTGTCAATATGATCAACGCCCTGTCAATATGATCAACGCCCTGTCAATATGATCAACGCCCTGTCAATATGATCAACGCCCTGTCAATATGATCAACGCCCTGTCAATATGATCAACGCCCTGTCAATATGATCAACGCCCTGTCAATATGATCAACGCCCTGTCAATATGATCAACGCCCTGTCAATATGATCAACGCCCTGTCAATATGATCAACGCCCTGTCAATATGATCAACGCCCTGTCAATATGATCAACGCCCTGTCAATATGATCAACGCCCTGTCAATATGATCAACGCCCTGTCAATATGATCAACGCCCTGTCAATATGATCAACGCCCTGTCAATATGATCAACGCCCTGTCAATATGATCAACGCCCTGTCAATATGATCAACGCCCTGTCAATATGATCAACGCCCTGTCAATATGATCAACGCCCTGTCAATATGATCAACGCCCTGTCAATATGATCAACGCCCTGTCAATATGATCAACGCCCTGTCAATATGATCAACGCCCTGTCAATATGATCAACGCCCTGTCAATATGATCAACGCCCTGTCAATATGATCAACGCCCTGTCAATATGATCAACGCCCTGTCAATATGATCAACGCCCTGTCAATATGATCAACGCCCTGTCAATATGATCAACGCCCTGTCAATATGATCAACGCCCTGTCAATATGATCAACGCCCTGTCAATATGATCAACGCCCTGTCAATATGATCAACGCCCTGTCAATATGATCAACGCCCTGTCAATATGATCAACGCCCTGTCAATATGATCAACGCCCTGTCAATATGATCAACGCCCTGTCAATATGATCAACGCCCTGTCAATATGATCAACGCCCTGTCAATATGATCAACGCCCTGTCAATATGATCAACGCCCTGTCAATATGATCAACGCCCTGTCAATATGATCAACGCCCTGTCAATATGATCAACGCCCTGTCAATATGATCAACGCCCTGTCAATATGATCAACGCCCTGTCAATATGATCAACGCCCTGTCAATATGATCAACGCCCTGTCAATATGATCAACGCCCTGTCAATATGATCAACGCCCTGTCAATATGATCAACGCCCTGTCAATATGATCAACGCCCTGTCAATATGATCAACGCCCTGTCAATATGATCAACGCCCTGTCAATATGATCAACGCCCTGTCAATATGATCAACGCCCTGTCAATATGATCAACGCCCTGTCAATATGATCAACGCCCTGTCAATATGATCAACGCCCTGTCAATATGATCAACGCCCTGTCAATATGATCAACGCCCTGTCAATATGATCAACGCCCTGTCAATATGATCAACGCCCTGTCAATATGATCAACGCCCTGTCAATATGATCAACGCCCTGTCAATATGATCAACGCCCTGTCAATATGATCAACGCCCTGTCAATATGATCAACGCCCTGTCAATATGATCAACGCCCTGTCAATATGATCAACGCCCTGTCAATATGATCAACGCCCTGTCAATATGATCAACGCCCTGTCAATATGATCAACGCCCTGTCAATATGATCAACGCCCTGTCAATATGATCAACGCCCTGTCAATATGATCAACGCCCTGTCAATATGATCAACGCCCTGTCAATATGATCAACGCCCTGTCAATATGATCAACGCCCTGTCAATATGATCAACGCCCTGTCAATATGATCAACGCCCTGTCAATATGATCAACGCCCTGTCAATATGATCAACGCCCTGTCAATATGATCAACGCCCTGTCAATATGATCAACGCCCTGTCAATATGATCAACGCCCTGTCAATATGATCAACGCCCTGTCAATATGATCAACGCCCTGTCAATATGATCAACGCCCTGTCAATATGATCAACGCCCTGTCAATATGATCAACGCCCTGTCAATATGATCAACGCCCTGTCAATATGATCAACGCCCTGTCAATATGATCAACGCCCTGTCAATATGATCAACGCCCTGTCAATATGATCAACGCCCTGTCAATATGATCAACGCCCTGTCAATATGATCAACGCCCTGTCAATATGATCAACGCCCTGTCAATATGATCAACGCCCTGTCAATATGATCAACGCCCTGTCAATATGATCAACGCCCTGTCAATATGATCAACGCCCTGTCAATATGATCAACGCCCTGTCAATATGATCAACGCCCTGTCAATATGATCAACGCCCTGTCAATATGATCAACGCCCTGTCAATATGATCAACGCCCTGTCAATATGATCAACGCCCTGTCAATATGATCAACGCCCTGTCAATATGATCAACGCCCTGTCAATATGATCAACGCCCTGTCAATATGATCAACGCCCTGTCAATATGATCAACGCCCTGTCAATATGATCAACGCCCTGTCAATATGATCAACGCCCTGTCAATATGATCAACGCCCTGTCAATATGATCAACGCCCTGTCAATATGATCAACGCCCTGTCAATATGATCAACGCCCTGTCAATATGATCAACGCCCTGTCAATATGATCAACGCCCTGTCAATATGATCAACGCCCTGTCAATATGATCAACGCCCTGTCAATATGATCAACGCCCTGTCAATATGATCAACGCCCTGTCAATATGATCAACGCCCTGTCAATATGATCAACGCCCTGTCAATATGATCAACGCCCTGTCAATATGATCAACGCCCTGTCAATATGATCAACGCCCTGTCAATATGATCAACGCCCTGTCAATATGATCAACGCCCTGTCAATATGATCAACGCCCTGTCAATATGATCAACGCCCTGTCAATATGATCAACGCCCTGTCAATATGATCAACGCCCTGTCAATATGATCAACGCCCTGTCAATATGATCAACGCCCTGTCAATATGATCAACGCCCTGTCAATATGATCAACGCCCTGTCAATATGATCAACGCCCTGTCAATATGATCAACGCCCTGTCAATATGATCAACGCCCTGTCAATATGATCAACGCCCTGTCAATATGATCAACGCCCTGTCAATATGATCAACGCCCTGTCAATATGATCAACGCCCTGTCAATATGATCAACGCCCTGTCAATATGATCAACGCCCTGTCAATATGATCAACGCCCTGTCAATATGATCAACGCCCTGTCAATATGATCAACGCCCTGTCAATATGATCAACGCCCTGTCAATATGATCAACGCCCTGTCAATATGATCAACGCCCTGTCAATATGATCAACGCCCTGTCAATATGATCAACGCCCTGTCAATATGATCAACGCCCTGTCAATATGATCAACGCCCTGTCAATATCTGATCAACGCCCTGTCAATATGATCAACGCCCTGTCAATATGATCAACGCCCTGTCAATATGATCAACGCCCTGTCAATATGATCAACGCCCTGTCAATATGATCAACGCCCTGTCAATATGATCAACGCCCTGTCAATATGATCAAACGCCCTGTCAATATGATCAACGCCCTGTCAATATGATCAACGCCCTGTCAATATGATCAACGCCCTGTCAATATGATCAACGCCCTGTCAATATGATCAACGCCCTGTCAATATGATCAACGCCCTGTCAATATGATCAACGCCCTGTCAATATGATCAACGCCCTGTCAATATGATCAACGCCCTGTCAATATGATCAACGCCCTGTCAATATGATCAACGCCCTGTCAATATGATCAACGCCCTGTCAATATGATCAACGCCCTGTCAATATGATCAACGCCCTGTCAATATGATCAACGCCCTGTCAATATGATCAACGCCCTGTCAATATGATCAACGCCCTGTCAATATGATCAACGCCCTGTCAATATGATCAACGCCCTGTCAATATGATCAACGCCCTGTCAATATGATCAACGCCCTGTCAATATGATCAACGCCCTGTCAATATGATCAACGCCCTGTCAATATGATCAACGCCCTGTCAATATGATCAACGCCCTGTCAATATGATCAACGCCCTGTCAATATGATCAACGCCCTGTCAATATGATCAACGCCCTGTCAATATGATCAACGCCCTGTCAATATGATCAACGCCCTGTCAATATGATCAACGCCCTGTCAATATGATCAACGCCCTGTCAATATGATCAACGCCCTGTCAATATGATCAACGCCCTGTCAATATGATCAACGCCCTGTCAATATGATCAACGCCCTGTCAATATGATCAACGCCCTGTCAATATGATCAACGCCCTGTCAATATGATCAACGCCCTGTCAATATGATCAACGCCCTGTCAATATGATCAACGCCCTGTCAATATGATCAACGCCCTGTCAATATGATCAACGCCCTGTCAATATGATCAACGCCCTGTCAATATGATCAACGCCCTGTCAATATGATCAACGCCCTGTCAATATGATCAACGCCCTGTCAATATGATCAACGCCCTGTCAATATGATCAACGCCCTGTCAATATGATCAACGCCCTGTCAATATGATCAACGCCCTGTCAATATGATCAACGCCCTGTCAATATGATCAACGCCCTGTCAATATGATCAACGCCCTGTCAATATGATCAACGCCCTGTCAATATGATCAACGCCCTGTCAATATGATCAACGCCCTGTCAATATGATCAACGCCCTGTCAATATGATCAACGCCCTGTCAATATGATCAACGCCCTGTCAATATGATCAACGCCCTGTCAATATGATCAACGCCCTGTCAATATGATCAACGCCCTGTCAATATGATCAACGCCCTGTCAATATGATCAACGCCCTGTCAATATGATCAACGCCCTGTCAATATGATCAACGCCCTGTCAATATGATCAACGCCCTGTCAATATGATCAACGCCCTGTCAATATGATCAACGCCCTGTCAATATGATCAACGCCCTGTCAATATGATCAACGCCCTGTCAATATGATCAACGCCCTGTCAATATGATCAACGCCCTGTCAATATGATCAACGCCCTGTCAATATGATCAACGCCCTGTCAATATGATCAACGCCCTGTCAATATGATCAACGCCCTGTCAATATGATCAACGCCCTGTCAATATGATCAACGCCCTGTCAATATGATCAACGCCCTGTCAATATGATCAACGCCCTGTCAATATGATCAACGCCCTGTCAATATGATCAACGCCCTGTCAATATGATCAACGCCCTGTCAATATGATCAACGCCCTGTCAATATGATCAACGCCCTGTCAATATGATCAACGCCCTGTCAATATGATCAACGCCCTGTCAATATGATCAACGCCCTGTCAATATGATCAACGCCCTGTCAATATGATCAACGCCCTGTCAATATGATCAACGCCCTGTCAATATGATCAACGCCCTGTCAATATGATCAACGCCCTGTCAATATGATCAACGCCCTGTCAATATGATCAACGCCCTGTCAATATGATCAACGCCCTGTCAATATGATCAACGCCCTGTCAATATGATCAACGCCCTGTCAATATGATCAACGCCCTGTCAATATGATCAACGCCCTGTCAATATGATCAACGCCCTGTCAATATGATCAACGCCCTGTCAATATGATCAACGCCCTGTCAATAATATGATCAACGCCCTGTCAATATGATCAACGCCCTGTCAATATGATCAACGCCCTGTCAATATGATCAACGCCCTGTCAATATGATCAACGCCCTGTCAATATGATCAACGCCCTGTCAATATGATCAACGCCCTGTCAATATGATCAACGCCCTTCAACGCCCTGTCAATATGATCAACGCCCTGTCAATATGATCAACGCCCTGTCAATATGATCAACGCCCTGTCAATATGATCAACGCCCTGTCAATATGATCAACGCCCTGTCAATATGATCAACGCCCTGTCAATATGATCAACGCCCTGTCAATATGATCAACGCCCTGTCAATATGATCAACGCCCTGTCAATATGATCAACGCCCTGTCAATATGATCAACGCCCTGTCAATATGATCAACGCCCTGTCAATATGATCAACGCCCTGTCAATATGATCAACGCCCTGTCAATATGATCAACGCCCTGTCAATATGATCAACGCCCTGTCAATATGATCAACGCCCTGTCAATATGATCAACGCCCTGTCAATATGATCAACGCCCTGTCAATATGATCAACGCCCTGTCAATATGATCAACGCCCTGTCAATATGATCAACGCCCTGTCAATATGATCAACGCCCTGTCAATATGATCAACGCCCTGTCAATATGATCAACGCCCTGTCAATATGATCAACGCCCTGTCAATATGATCAACGCCCTGTCAATATGATCAACGCCCTGTCAATATGATCAACGCCCTGTCAATATGATCAACGCCCTGTCAATATGATCAACGCCCTGTCAATATGATCAACGCCCTGTCAATATGATCAACGCCCTGTCAATATGATCAACGCCCTGTCAATATGATCAACGCCCTGTCAATATGATCAACGCCCTGTCAATATGATCAACGCCCTGTCAATATGATCAACGCCCTGTCAATATGATCAACGCCCTGTCAATATGATCAACGCCCTGTCAATATGATCAACGCCCTGTCAATATGATCAACGCCCTGTCAATATGATCAACGCCCTGTCAATATGATCAACGCCCTGTCAATATGATCAACGCCCTGTCAATATGATCAACGCCCTGTCAATATGATCAACGCCCTGTCAATATGATCAACGCCCTGTCAATATGATCAACGCCCTGTCAATATGATCAACGCCCTGTCAATATGATCAACGCCCTGTCAATATGATCAACGCCCTGTCAATATGATCAACGCCCTGTCAATATGATCAACGCCCTGTCAATATGATCAACGCCCTGTCAATATGATCAACGCCCTGTCAATATGATCAACGCCCTGTCAATATGATCAACGCCCTGTCAATATGATCAACGCCCTGTCAATATGATCAACGCCCTGTCAATATGATCAACGCCCTGTCAATATGATCAACGCCCTGTCAATATGATCAACGCCCTGTCAATATGATCAACGCCCTGTCAATATGATCAACGCCCTGTCAATATGATCAACGCCCTGTCAATATGATCAACGCCCTGTCAATATGATCAACGCCCTGTCAATATGATCAACGCCCTGTCAATATGATCAACGCCCTGTCAATATGATCAACGCCCTGTCAATATGATCAACGCCCTGTCAATATGATCAACGCCCTGTCAATATGATCAACGCCCTGTCAATATGATCAACGCCCTGTCAATATGATCAACGCCCTGTCAATATGATCAACGCCCTGTCAATATGATCAACGCCCTGTCAATATGATCAACGCCCTGTCAATATGATCAACGCCCTGTCAATATGATCAACGCCCTGTCAATATGATCAACGCCCTGTCAATATGATCAACGCCCTGTCAATATGATCAACGCCCTGTCAATATGATCAACGCCCTGTCAATATGATCAACGCCCTGTCAATATGATCAACGCCCTGTCAATATGATCAACGCCCTGTCAATATGATCAACGCCCTGTCAATATGATCAACGCCCTGTCAATATGATCAACGCCCTGTCAATATGATCAACGCCCTGTCAATATGATCAACGCCCTGTCAATATGATCAACGCCCTGTCAATATGATCAACGCCCTGTCAATATGATCAACGCCCTGTCAATATGATCAACGCCCTGTCAATATGATCAACGCCCTGTCAATATGATCAACGCCCTGTCAATATGATCAACGCCCTGTCAATATGATCAACGCCCTGTCAATATGATCAACGCCCTGTCAATATGATCAACGCCCTGTCAATATGATCAACGCCCTGTCAATATGATCAACGCCCTGTCAATATGATCAACGCCCTGTCAATATGATCAACGCCCTGTCAATATGATCAACGCCCTGTCAATATGATCAACGCCCTGTCAATATGATCAACGCCCTGTCAATATGATCAACGCCCTGTCAATATGATCAACGCCCTGTCAATATGATCAACGCCCTGTCAATATGATCAACGCCCTGTCAATATGATCAACGCCCTGTCAATATGATCAACGCCCTGTCAATATGATCAACGCCCTGTCAATATGATCAACGCCCTGTCAATATGATCAACGCCCTGTCAATATGATCAACGCCCTGTCAATATGATCAACGCCCTGTCAATATGATCAACGCCCTGTCAATATGATCAACGCCCTGTCAATATGATCAACGCCCTGTCAATATGATCAACGCCCTGTCAATATGATCAACGCCCTGTCAATATGATCAACGCCCTGTCAATATGATCAACGCCCTGTCAATATGATCAACGCCCTGTCAATATGATCAACGCCCTGTCAATATGATCAACGCCCTGTCAATATGATCAACGCCCTGTCAATATGATCAACGCCCTGTCAATATGATCAACGCCCTGTCAATATGATCAACGCCCTGTCAATATGATCAACGCCCTGTCAATATGATCAACGCCCTGTCAATATGATCAACGCCCTGTCAATATGATCAACGCCCTGTCAATATGATCAACGCCCTGTCAATATGATCAACGCCCTGTCAATATGATCAACGCCCTGTCAATATGATCAACGCCCTGTCAATATGATCAACGCCCTGTCAATATGATCAACGCCCTGTCAATATGATCAACGCCCTGTCAATATGATCAACGCCCTGTCAATATGATCAACGCCCTGTCAATATGATCAACGCCCTGTCAATATGATCAACGCCCTGTCAATATGATCAACGCCCTGTCAATATGATCAACGCCCTGTCAATATGATCAACGCCCTGTCAATATGATCAACGCCCTGTCAATATGATCAACGCCCTGTCAATATGATCAACGCCCTGTCAATAT
>CAXIWF010001808.1:0-75402 GCA_964036045.1 Eutreptiella sp. 'Long Island Sound 2002' | reverse complement strand
GCGCCGCCGCGCCGCGCGCTTTTCAGAGAGACGGACGCGCCGCCGCGCCGCGCGCTTTTCAGAGAGCCGGACGCGCTGCCGCGGTCTCCAACAGGTGGTCCCCCCCCCCCCCCCCCGCCACCGCATCGCGCGCTTTTGCCCCCCCCCCCCCCCCCCGCCCCAATGGTCTGTCAAGCCCCCCCCCCACCCCGTACGTCTGTCAGCCCCGCCCCCCCCCTTTCCAAAGGTCTGTTAGCCCCCCCCCCCCCTCCCCGCCACCGCACCGCGCGCTTTTTTATTGAGCCAGACGCGCCGCCGCGCCGCGCGCTTTTTTAAGAGCCGGAGGCGCCGCCGCGCCGCGCGCTTTTCAGAGCCGGACCCGCCGCCGCGCCGCGCGCTTTCTAAGAGCCGGACGCGCCGCCGCGCCGCGCGCTCTTTCAGAGAGCCGGACGCGCCGCCGCGCCGCGCGCTTTTTCAGAGTGCCGGACGCGCCGCGCGCTTTTCAAAGCGCCGGACGCGCCGCCGCGCCGCGCGCTTTTTTCAGAGAGCCGGACGCGCCGCCCCGCCGCGCGCTCTTTCAGAGAGCCGGACGCGCCTCTGCGCCGCGCGCTTTTTCAGAGAGCCGGACGCGCCGCCGCGCCGCGCGCTTTTTCAGAGAGCCGGACGCCGCCGCCGCGCCGCGCGCTATTCAAGAGCCGGACGCGGCCGCCGCGCCGCGCGCATTTTAAGAGCCGGACGCGCCGCCGCGCCGCGCGCTTTTTTAGAGAGCCGGACGCGCCGCCGCGCCGCGCGCTTTTTCAGAGAGCCGGACGCGCCGCCGCGCCGCGCGCTTTTCAAGAGCCGGACGCGCCGCGCGCTTTTGCCCCCCCCCCCCCTCCCCCCCCCGCCCCAATGGTTTGTCACGCCCCCCCAACCCGAGGTCTGTCAGCCCCCCCCCCCCTCCAACGGTCTGTCAGCCCCCCCCCCCCCCCCGCCGCGCCGCGCGCTTTTTAAGAGCCGGACGCGCCGCCGCGCCGCGCACTTTTTCAGAGAGCCGAACGCGCCGCCGCGCCGCGCGCTCTTTCAGAGAGCCGGACGCGCCGCCGCGCCGCGCGCTTTTTCAGAGTGCCGGACGCGCCGCCGCGCCGCGCGCTTTTTCAAAGCGCCGGACGCGCCGCGGCGCCGCGCGCTTTTTCAGAGAGCCGGACGCGCCGCCGCGGCCTCCAACAGGTGGTCCCCCCCCCCCCCCCCCGCCACCGCACCGCGCGCTTTTGCCCCCTCACACCCCCCCCCCCCCCCCCCCGAACATCTGTCACCCCCCCCCCTTTCCAACGGTCTGTCAGCCCCCCCCCCCCTCCCCGCCACCGCACCGCGCGCTGTTTTATTGAGCCGGACGCGCCGCCCCGCCGAGCGCTTTTAAGAGCCGGAGGCGCCGCCGCGCCGCGCGCTTTTTCAGAGCCAGACCCGCCGCCGCGCCGCGCGCTTTTTTGGAGAGCCGGACGCGCCGCCGCGCCGCGCGCTTTTTAAGAGCCGGACGCGCCGCCGCGCCGCGCGCTCTTTCAGAGAGCCGGACGCGCCGCCGCGCCGCGCGCTTTTTAAGAGCCGGACGCGCCGCCGCGCCGCGCGCTCTTTCAGAGTGCCGGACGCGCCGCCGCGCCGCGCGCGCGCGCTTTTTCAGAGTGCCGGACGCGCCGCCGCGCCGCGCGCTTTTTTAGAGAGCCAGATGCGCCGCCGCGCCGCGCGCTCTTTCAGAGAGCCGGACGCGCCGCCGCGCCGCGCGCTTTTTAAGAGCCGGACGCGCCGCCGCGCCGCGCGCTCTTTCAGAGAGCCGGACGCGCCGCCGCGCGGTGCGCTTTTGCAGAGAGCCGAACGCGCCGCCGCGCCGCGCGCTTTTTTAGAGAGCCAGATGCGCCGCCGCGCCGCGCGCTTTTCAAGAGCCGGACACGCCGCCGCGCCGCGCGCATTTTAAGAGCCGGACGCGCCGCCGCGCCGCGCGCTTTTGCAGAGAGCCGGAATGCGCCGCCGCGCCGCGCGCTTTTTTAGAGAGCCGGACGCGCCGCCGCGCCGCGCGCTTTTTCAGAGAGCCGGACGCGCCGCCGCGCCGCGCGCTTTTCAAGAGCCGGACGCGCCGCGCGCTTTTGCCCCCCCCCCCCCCCCCCCGCCCCAATGGTTTGTCACGCCCCCCAACCCGAGGTCTGTCAGCCCCCCCCCCCCCCCCTCCAACGGTCTGTCAGCCCCCCCCCCCCCTCTCCCCGCCGCCGCGCCGCGCGCTTTTTAAGAGCCGGACGCGCCGCCGCGCCGCGCGCTTTTTCAGAGAGCCGGACGCGCCGCCGCGCCGCGCGCTTTTTCAAAGAGCCGGACGCGCCGCCGCGCCGCGCGCTTTTTCAGAGAGACGGACGCGCCGCCGCGCCGCGCGCTTTTTCAGAGAGCCGGACGCGCTGCCGCGGTCTCCAACAGGTGGTCCCCCCCCCCCCCCCGCCACCGCATCGCGCGCTTTTGCCCCCCCCCCCCCCGCCCCAATGGTCTGTCAAGCCCCCCCCCCCCCCCCCCACCCCGTACGTCTGTCAGCCCCGCCCCCCCCCTTTCCAAAGGTCTGTTAGCCCCCCCCCCCCCTCCCCGCCACCGCACCGCGCGCTTTTTTATTGAGCCGGACGCGCCGCCGCGCCGCGCGCTTTTTAAGAGCCGGAGGCGCCGCCGCGCCGCGCGCTTTTTCAGAGCCGGACCCGCCGCCGCGCCGCGCGCTTTTCTAAGAGCCGGACGCGCCGCCGCGCCGCGCGCTCTTTCAGAGAGCCGGACGCGCCGCCGCGCCGCGCGCTTTTTCAGAGTGCCGGACGCGCCGCGCGCTTTTTCAAAGCGCCGGACGCGCCGCCGCGCCGCGCGCTTTTTCAGAGAGCCGGACGCGCCCGCCCCGCCGCGCGCTCTTTCAGAGAGCCGGACGCGCCTCTGCGCCGCGCGCTTTTTCAGAGAGCCGGACGCGCCGCCGCGCGGCGCGCTTTTGCAGAGAGCCGGACGCGCCGCCGCGCCGCGCGCTTTTTCAGAGAGCCGGACGCGCCGCCGCGCCGCGCGCTTTTCAAGAGCCGGACACGCCGCCGCGCCGCGCGCATTTTAAGAGCCGGACGCGCCGCCGCGCCGCGCGCTTTTTAGAGAGCCGGACGCGCCGCCGCGCCGCGCGCTTTTTCAGAGAGCCGGACGCGCCGCCGCGCCGCGCGCTTTTCAAGAGCCGGACGCGCCGCGCGCTTTTGCCCCCCCCCCCTCCCCCCCCGCCCCAATGGTTTGTCACGCCCCCCCAACCCGAGGTCTGTCAGCCCCCCCCCCCCTCCAACGGTCTGTCAGCCCCCCCCCCCCCCCCCCCTCCCGCCGCCGCGCCGCGCGCTTTTTAAGAGCCGGACGCGCCGCCGCGCCGCGCGCTTTTTCAGAGAGCCGAACGCGCCGCCGCGCCGCGCGCTCTTTCAGAGAGCCGGACGCGCCGCCGCGCCGCGCGCTTTTTCAGAGTGCCGGACGCGCCGCCGCGCCGCGCGCTTTTTCAAAGCGCCGGACGCGCCGCGGCGCCGCGCGCTTTTTCAGAGAGCCGGACGCGCCGCCGCGCCTCCAACAGGTGGTCCCCCCCCCCCAGGCCACCGCACCGCGCGCTTTTGCCCCCTCACCCACCCCCCCCCCCCCCGAACATCTGTCACCCCCCCCCCCCTTTCCAACGGTCTGTCAGCCCCCCCCCCCCCCTCCCCGCCACCGCACCGCGCGCTTTTTTATTGAGCCGGACGCGCCGCCCCGCCGAGCGCTTTTTAAGAGCCGGAGGCGCCGCCGCGGCGCGCGCTTTTTCAGAGCCGGACCCGCCGCCGCGCCGCGCGCTTTTTTGGAGAGCCGGACGCCTGCCGCGCCGCGCGCTTTTTCAGAGAGCCGGACGCGCCGCCGCGGCCTCCAACAGGTGGTCCCCCCCCCCCCGCCACCGCACCGCGCGCTTTTGCCCCCTCACCCCCCCCCCCCCCCCCGAACATCTGTCACCCCCCCCCCTTTCCAACGGTCTGTCAGCCCCCCCCCCCCCCCCCCCCTCCCCGCCACCGCACCGCGCGCTTTTTTATTGAGCCGGACGCGCCGCCCCGCCGAGCGCTTTTTAAGAGCCGGAGGCGCCGCCGCGGCGCGCGCTTTTTCAGAGCCGGACCCGCCGCCGCGCCGCGCGCTCTTTCAGAGTGCCGGACGCGCCGCCGCGCCGCGCGCTTTTTCAAAGCGCCGGACGCGCCGCCGCGCCGCGCGCTTTTTCAGAGAGCCGGACGCGCCGCCGCGCCGCGCGCTTTTTCCGAGAGCCGCACGCGCCGCCGCGCCGCGCGCTCTTTCAGAGAGCCGGACGCGCCTGTGCGCCGCGCGCTTTTTCAAAGAGCCGGACGCGCCGCCGCGCGGCGCGCTTTTGCAGAGAGCCGGACGCGCCCCCGCGCCGCGCGCTTTTTCAGAGAGCCGGACGCGCCGCCGCCCCGCGCGCTTTTCAAGAGCCGGACGCGCCGCGCGCTTTTGCCCCCCCCCCCCCCCTCCCCCCCGCCCCAATGGTTTGTCACGCCCCCCAACCCGAGGTCTGTCAGCCCCCCCCCCCCCTCCAACGGTCTGTCAGCCCCCCCCCCCCCCCCCTCCCCCGCCGCCGCGCGCGCGCTTTTTAAAGAGCCGGACGCGCCGCCGCGCCGCGCGCTTTTTCAGAGTGCCGGACGCGCCGCCGCGCCGCGCGCTTTTTCAAAGCGCCGGACGCGCCGCGGCGCCGCGCGCTTTTTCAGAGAGCCGGACGCGCCGCCGCGGCCTCCAACAGGTGGTCCCCCCCCCCCCCCCCCCGCCACCGCACCGCGCGCTTTTGCCCCCTCACCCCCCCCCCCCCCCCGAACATCTGTCACCCCCCCCCCCTTTCCAACGGTATGTCAGCCCCCCCCCCCCCCTCCCCGCCACCGCACCGCGCGCTTTTTTATTGAGCCGGACGCGCCGCCCCGCCGAGCGCTTTTTAAGAGCCGGAGGCGCCGACGCGGCGCGCGCTTTTTCAGAGCCGGACCCGCCGCCGCGCCGCGCGCTTTTTTGGAGAGCCGGACGCCTGCCGCGCCGCGCGCTTTTTAAGAGCCGGACGCGCCGCCGCGCCGCGCGCTCTTTCAGAGAGCCGGACGCGCCGCCGCGCCGCGCGCTTTTTCAGAGTGCCGGACGCGCCGCCGCGCCGCGCGCTTTTTCAAAGCGCCGGACGCGCCGCCGCGCCGCGCGCTTTTTCAGAGAGCCGGACGCGCCGCCGCGCCGCGCGCTTTTTCCGAGAGCCGCACGCGCCGCCGCGCCGCGCGCTCTTTCAGAGAGCCGGACGCGCCTCTGCGCCGCGCGCTTTTTCAAAGAGCCGGACGCGCCGCCGCGCGGCGCGCTTTTGCAGAGAGCCGGACGCGCCGCCGCGCCGCGCGCTTTTTCAGAGAGCCGGACGCGCCGCCGCCCCGCGCGCTTTTCAAGAGCCGGACACGCCGTCGCGCCGCGCGCATTTTAAGAGCCGGACGCGCCGCCGCGCCGCGCGCTTTTGCAGAGAGCCGGAATGCGCCGCCGCGCCGCGCGCTTTTTTAGAGAGCCGGACGCGCCGCCCCGCCGAGCGCTTTTTAAGAGCCGGAGGCGCCGCCGCGGCGCGCGCTTTTTTAGAGCCGGACCCGCCGCCGCGCCGCGCGCTTTTTTGGAGAGCCGGACGCCTGCCGCGCCGCGCGCTTTTTAAGAGCCGGACGCGCCGCCGCGCCGCGCGCTCTTTCAGAGAGCCGGACGCGCCGCCGCGCCGCGCGCTTTTTCAGAGTGCCGGACGCGCCGCCGCGCCGCGCGCTTTTTCAAAGCGCCGGACGCGCCGCCGCGCCGCGCGCTTTTTCAGAGAGCCGGACGCGCCGCCGCGCCGCGCGCTTTTTCCGAGAGCCGCACGCGCCGCCGCGCCGCGCGCTCTTTCAGAGAGCCGGACGCGCCTCTGCGCCGCGCGCTTTTTCAAAGAGCCGGACGCGCCGCCGCGTGGCGCGCCTTTTGCAGAGAGCCGGACGCGCCGCCGCGCCGCGCGCTTTTTCAGAGAGCCGGACGCGCCGCCGCCCCGCGCGCTTTTCAAGAGCCGGACACGCCGCCGCGCCGCGCGCATTTTAAGAGCCGGACGCGCCGCCGCGCCGCGCGCTTTTGCAGAGAGCCGGAATGCGCCGCCGCGCCGCGCGCTTTTTTAGAGAGCCGGACGCGCCGCCCCGCCGAGCGCTTTTTAAGAGCCGGAGGCGCCGCCGCGGCGCGCGCTTTTTTAGAGCCGGACCCGCCGCCGCGCCGCGCGCTTTTTTGGAGAGCCGGAAGCGCTGCCGCGCCGCGCGCTTTTTAAGAGCCGGACGCGCCGCCGCGCCGCGCGCTCTTTCAGAGAGCCGGACGCGCCGCCGCGCCGCGCGCTTTTTCAGAGTGCCGGACGCGCCGCCGCGCCGCGCGCTTTTTCAAAGCGCCGGACGCGCCGCCGCGCCGCGCGCTTTTTCAGAGAGCCGGACGCGCCGCCGCGCCGCGCGCTTTTTCCGAGAGCCGCACGCGCCGCCGCGCCCCGCGCTCTTTCAGAGAGCCGGACGCGCCTCTGCGCCGCGCGCTTTTTCAAAGAGCCGGACGCGCCGCCGCGCGGCGCGCTTTTGCAGAGAGCCGGACGCGCCGCCGCGCCGCGCGCTTTTTCAGAGAGCCGGACGCGCCGCCGCCCCGCGCGCTTTTCAAGAGCCGGACACGCCGCCGCGCCGCGCGCATTTTAAGAGCCGGACGCGCCGCCGCGCCGCGCGCTTTTGCAGAGAGCCGGAATGCGCCGCCGCGCCGCGCGCTTTTCAGAGAGCCGGACGCGCCGCCGCCCCGCGCGCTTTTCGAGAGCCGGACACGCCGCCGCGCCGCGCGCATTTTAAGAGCCGGACGCGCCGCCGCGCCGCGCGCTTTTGCAGAGAGCCGGAATGCGCCGCCGCGCCGCGCGCTTTTTTAGAGAGCCGGACGCGCCGCCCCGCCGAGCGCTTTTTAAGAGCCGGAGGCGCCGCCGCGGCGCGCGCTTTTTTAGAGCCGGACCCGCCGCCGCGCCGCGCGCTTTTTTGGAGAGCCGGACGCCTGCCGCGCCGCGCGCTTTTTAAGAGCCGGACGCGCCGCCGCGCCGCGCGCTCTTTCAGAGAGCCGGACGCGCCGCCGCGCGCGCGCTTTTTCAGAGTGCCGGACGCGCCGCCGCGCCGCGCGCTTTTTCAAAGCGCCGGACGCGCCGCCGCGCCGCGCGCTTTTTTCAGAGAGCCGGACGCGCCGCCGCGCCGCGCGCTTTTTCCGAGAGCCGCACGCGCCGCCGCGCCGCGCGCTCTTTCAGAGAGCCGGACGCGCCTCTGCGCCGCGCGCTTTTTCAAAGAGCCGGACGCGCCGCCGCGTGGCGCGCTTTTGCAGAGAGCCGGACGCGCCGCCGCGCCGCGCGCTTTTTTCAGAGAGCCGGACGCGCCGCCGCCCCGCGCGCTTTTCAAGAGCCGGACACGCCACCGCGCCGCGCGCATTTTAAGAGCCGGACGCGCCGCCGCGCCGCGCGCTTTTGCAGAGAGCCGGAATGCGCCGCCGCGCCGCGCGCTTTTTTAGAGAGCCGGACGCGCCGCCCCGCCGAGCGCTTTTTAAGAGCCGGAGGCGCCGCCGCGGCGCGCGCTTTTTTAGAGCCGGACCCGCCGCCGCGCCGCGCGCTTTTTTGGAGAGCCGGAAGCGCTGCCGCGCCGCGCGCTTTTTAAGAGCCGGACGCGCCGCCGCGCCGCGCGCTCTTTCAGAGAGCCGGACGCGCCGCCGCGCCGCGCGCTTTTTCAGAGTGCCGGACGCGCCGCCGCGCCGCGCGCTTTTTCAAAGCGCCGGACGCGCCGCCGCGCCGCGCGCTTTTTCAGAGAGCCGGACGCGCCGCCGCGCCGCGCGCTTTTTCCGAGAGCCGCACGCGCCGCCGCGCCCCGCGCTCTTTCAGAGAGCCGGACGCGCCTCTGCGCCGCGCGCTTTTTCAAAGAGCCGGACGCGCCGCCGCGCCGCGCGCTTTTTCAGAGAGCCGGACGCGCCGCCGCCCCGCGCGCTTTTCAAGCGCCGGACACGCCGCCGCGCCGCGCGCATTTTAAGAGCCGGACGCGCCGCCGCGCCGCGCGCTTTTGCAGAGAGCCGGAATGCGCCGCCGCGCCGCGCGCTTTTTCAGAGAGCCGGACGCGCCGCCGCCCCGCGCGCTTTTCGAGAGCCGGACACGCCGCCGCGCCGCGCGCATTTTAAGAGCCGGACGCGCCGCCGCGCCGCGCGCTTTTGCAGAGAGCCGGAATGCGCCGCCGCGCGCGCGCTTTTTTAGAGAGCCGGACGCGCCGCCCCGCCGAGCGCTTTTTCAGAGCCGGACCCGCCGCCGCGCCGCGCGCTTTTTTGGAGAGCCGGACGCGCTGCCGCGCCGCGCGCTTTTTAAGAGCCGGACGCGCCGCCGCTCCGCGCGCTCTTTCAGAGAGCCGGACGCGCCGCCGCGCCGCGCGCTTTTTCAGAGTGCCGGACGCGCCGCCGCGCCGCGCGCTTTTTCAAAGCGCCGGACGCGCCGCCGCGCCGCGCGCTTTTTCAGAGAGCCGGACGCGCCGCCGCGCCGCGCGCTTTTTCCGAGAGCCGCACGCGCCGCCGCGCCGCGCGCTCTTTCAGAGAGCCGGACGCGCCTCTGCGCCGCGCGCTTTTTCAAAGAGCCGGACGCGCCGCCGCGCGGCGCGCTTTTGCAGAGAGCCGGACGCGCCGCCGCGCCGCGCGCTTTTTCAGAGAGCCGGACGCGCCGCCGCCCCGCGCGCTTTTCAAGAGCCGGACACGCCGCCGCGCCGCGCGCATTTTAAGAGCCGGACGCGCCGCCGCGCCGCGCGCTTTTGCAGAGAGCCGGAATGCGCCGCCGCGCCGCGCGCTTTTTTAGAGAGCCGGACGCGCCGCCGCGCCGCGCGCTTTTCAAGAGCCGGACGCGCCCGCGGCTTTCCCCCCCCCCCCCCCCCCCCCCCGCCCCAATGGTTTGTCACGCCCCCCCAACCCGAGGTCTGTCAGCCCCCCCCCCCCCCTCCAACGGTCTGTCAGCCCCCCCCCCCCTCCCCGCCGCCGCGCCGCGCGCTTTTTAAGAGCCGGACGCGCCGCCGGGCGGCGCGCTTTTTCAGAGAGCCGGACGCGCCGCCGCGCCGCGCGCTTTTTCCGAGAGCCGCACGCGCCGCCGCGCCGCGCGCTCTTTCAGAGAGCCGGACGCGCCTCTGCGCCGCGCGCTTTTTCAAAGAGCCGGACGCGCCGGCGCGCGGCGCGCTTTTGCAGAGAGCCGGACGCGCCGCCGCGCCGCGCGCTTTTTCAGAGAGCCGGACGCGCCGCCGCCCCGCGCGCTTTTCAAGAGCCGGACACGCCGCCGCGCCGCGCGCATTTTAAGAGCCGGACGCGCCGCCGCGCCGCGCGCTTTTGCAGAGAGCCGGAATGCGCCGCCGCGCCGCGCGCTTTTTCAGAGAGCCAGACGCGCCGCCGCCCCGCGCGCTTTTCGAGAGCCGGACACGCCGCCGCGCCGCGCGCATTTTAAGAGCCGGACGCGCCGCCGCGCCGCGCGCTTTTGCAGAGAGCCGGAATGCGCCGCCGCGCCGCGCGCTTTTTTAGAGAGCCGGACGCGCCGCCCCGCCGAGCGCTTTTTAAGAGCCGGAGGCGCCGCCGCGGCGCGCGCTTTTTCAGAGCCGGACCCGCCGCCGCGCCGCGCGCTTTTTTGGAGAGCCGGACGCGCTGCCGCGCCGCGCGCTTTTTAAGAGCCGGACGCGCCGCCGCTCCGCGCGCTCTTTCAGAGAGCCGGACGCGCCGCCGCGCCGCGCGCTTTTTCAGAGTGCCGGACGCGCCGCCGCGCCGCGCGCTTTTTCAAAGCGCCGGACGCGCCGCCGCGCCGCGCGCTTTTTCAGAGAGCCGGACGCGCCGCCGCGCCGCGCGCTTTTTCCGAGAGCCGCACGCGCCGCCGCGCCGCGCGCTCTTTCAGAGAGCCGGACGCGCCTCTGCGCCGCGCGCTTTTTCAAAGAGCCGGACGCGCCGCCGCGCGGCGCGCTTTTGCAGAGAGCCGGACGCGCCGCCGCGCCGCGCGCTTTTTCAGAGAGCCGGACGCGCCGCCGCCCCGCGCGCTTTTCAAGAGCCGGACACGCCGCCGCGCCGCGCGCATTTTAAGAGCCGGACGCGCCGCCGCGCCGCGCGCTTTTGCAGAGTGCCGGAATGCGCCGCCGCGCCGCGCGCTTTTTTAGAGAGCCGGACGCGCCGCCGCGCCGCGCGCTTTTCAAGAGCCGGACGCGCCGCGCGCTTTTGACCCCCCCCCCCCCCGCCCCAATGGTTTGTCACGCCCCCCCAACCCGAGGTCTGTCAGCCCCCCCCCCCCCCCTCCAACGGTCTGTCAGCCCCCCCCCCCCCCTCCCCGCCGCCGCGCCGCGCGCTTTTTAAGAGCCGGACGCGCCGCCGCGCGGCGCGCTTTTTCAGAGAGCCGGACGCGCCGCCGCGCCGCGCGCTTTTTCAAAGAGCCGGACGCGCCGCCGCGCCGCGCGCTTTTTCAGAAAGCCGGACGCGCCGCCGCGCCGCGCGCTTTTTTAGAGAGCCGGACAGGTGGTCCCCCCCCCCCGCCACCACATCGCGTGGTCCCCCCCCCCCGCCCCAATGGTCTGTCAAGCCCCCCCCCCCCCCCCGAACGTCTGTCAACCCCGCCCCCCCCCTTTCCAAAGAGCTGTTAGCCCCCCCCCCCCCCTCCCCGCCACCGCACCGCGCGCTTTTTTATTGAGCCGGACGCGCCGCCGCGCCGCGCGCTTTTTAAGACCCGGAGGCGCCGCCGCGCCGCGCGCTTTTTCAGAGCCGGACCCGCCGCGGCGCCGCGCGCTTTTAGAGAGAGCCGGACGCGCCGCCGCGCCGCGCGCTTTTTTGGAGAGCCGGACGCGCCGCCGCGCCGCGCGCTTTTTCAGAGTGCCGGACGCGCCGCCGCGCCGCGCGCTCTTTCAGAGAGCCGGACGCGCCGCCGCGCCGCGCGCTTTTTCAGAGTTCCGGACGCGCCGCCGCGCCGCGCGCTTTTTCAAAGCGCCGGACGCGCCGCGGCGCCGCGCGCTTTTTCAGAGAGCCGGACGCGCCGCCGCGCCGCGCGCTTTTTCAGAGAGCCGGACGCGCCGCCGCGCCGCGCGCTTTTTCAAAGAGCCGGACGCGCCGCCGCGCCGCGCGCTTTTTCAAAGAGCCGGACGCGCTGCCGCGGTCTCCAACAGGTTTTTGCCCCTCCCCCCCCCCCTTCCAACGGTCTGTCAGCCCCCCCCCCCCCCGAACGTCTGTCATCCCCCCCCCCCATCCGCCACCGCACCGCGCGCTTTTGCCAAGAGCCGAACGCCCCCCCCCCCCCCGAACGTCTGTCATCCCCCCCCCCCCTCCAACGGTCTGTCAGCCCCCCCCTCCCCGCCACCGCACCGCGCGCTTTTGCAGAGAGCCGGACGCGCCGCCGCGCCGCGCGCTTTTCAAGAGCCGGACTCCAACGGTCTGTCATCCCCCTCCCCCATACGCCACCGCACCGCGCGCTTTTGCAAAGAGCCGAACGCCCCCCCCCCCCGCCCCCCCGAACGTCTGTCATCCCCCCCCCCCTTCCAACGGTCTGTCAGCCCCCCCCCCCCCCCCCCCCCCAAAAAACAACGGTCTGACACGCCCCCCCCACCACCCCCGCCACCGCGCCCCGCGCTCTTTCAGAGAGCCGGACGCGCCTCTGCGCCGCGCGCTTTTGCAGAGAGCCGGACGCGCCGCCGCGCCGCGCGCTTTTTCAGAGAGCCGGACGCGCCGCCGCGCCGCGCGCTTTTCAAGAGCCGGACACGCCGCCGCGCCGCGCGCATTTTAAGAGCCGGACGCGCCGCCGCGCCGCGCGCTTTTGCAGAGAGCCGGAATGCGCCGCCGCGCCGCGCGCTTTTTTAGAGAGCCGGACGCGCCGCCGCGCCGCGCGCTTTTCAAGAGCCGGACGCGCCGCCGCGCCGCGCGCTTTTGCCCCCCCCCCCCCCCGCCCCAATGGTCTGTCACGCCCCCCCAACCCGAGGTCTGTCAGCCCCCCCCCCCCCCCCCTCCAACGGTCTGTCAGCCCCCCCCCCCTCCCCGCCGCCGCGCCGCGCGCTTTTTCAGAGAGCCGGACGCACTGCCGCGGTCTCCAACAGGTGGTCCCCCCCCCCCCCAATGGTCTCCCAAGCCCCCCCCCCCCCCCCCCCTCCCCGCCACCGCACCGCGCGCTTTTTAAGAGCCGGACCCGCCGCCGCGCAGCGCGCTTTTGCAGAGAGCCGGACGCGCGGCCGCGCCGCGCGCTTTTTTGGAGAGCCGGACGCGCCGCCGCGCCGTGCGCTTTTCAAAAGCCGGACGCGCCGCCGCGCCGCGCGCTCTTTCAGAGAGCCGGACGTGCCGCCGCGCCGCGCGCTTTTTCAGAGTGCCGGACGCGCCGCCGCGCCGCGCGCTTTTTCAGAGAGCCGGACGCGCCGCCGCGCCGCGCGCTTTTTCAAAGAGCCGGACGCGCTGCCGCGGTCTCCAACAGGTTTTTGCCCCTCCCCCCCCCCCTTCCAACGGTTTGTCAGCCCCCCCCCCCCCCGAACGTCTGTCATCCCCCCCCCCCCCATCCGCCACTGCACCGCGCGCTTTTGCCAAGAGCCGAACGCCCCCCCCCCCCGAACGCCTGTCATCCCCCCCCCCCCCCTCCAACGGTCTGTCAGCCCCCCCCTCCCCGCCACCGCACCGCGCGCTTTTCAAGAGCCGGACTCCAACGGTCTGTCATCCCCCCCCCCCATACGCCACCGCACCGCGCGCTTTTGCAAAGAGCCGAACGCCCCCCCCCCCCGCCCCCCCGAACGTCTGTCATCCCCCCCCTCTTCCAACGGTCTGTCAGCCCCCCCCCCCCCCCCCCCACAACAACGGTCTGACACGCCCCCCCCACCACCCCCGCCACCGCGCCGCGCGCTCTTTCAGAGAGCCCGCCGCGCCGCAGGCTCTTTCAGAGAGCCGGACGCGCCTCTGCGCCGCGCGCTTTTTCAAAGAGCCGGACGCGCCGCCGCGCCGCGCGCTTTTGCAGAGAGCCGGACGCGCCGCCGCGCCGCGCGCTTTTTCAGAGAGCCGGACGCGCCGCCGCGCCGCGCGCTTTTCAAGAGCCGGACACGCCGCCGCGCCGCGCGCATTTTAAGAGCCGGACGCGCCGCCGCGCCGCGCGCTTTTGCAGAGTGCCGGAATGCGCCGCCGCGCCGCGCGCTTTTTCAGAGTGCCGGACGCGCCGCCGCGCCGCGCGCTTTTTCAAAGCGCCGGACGCGCCGCCGCGCCGCGCGCTTTTTCAGAGAGCCGGACGCGCCGCCGCGCCGCGCGCTTTTTCAGAGAGCCGGACGCGCCGCCGCGCCGCGCGCTTTTTCAGGGAGCCGGACGCGCCGCCGCGTCGCGCGCTTTTTGAGAGTGCCGGACGCGCCGCCGCGCCGCACGCTTTTTCAGAGAGCCGGACGCGCCGCCGCGCCGCGCGCTTTTTCAGAGAGCCGGACGCGCCGCCGCGCCGCGCGCTTTTTTAGAGAGCCGGACGCGCTGCCGCGCCGCGCGCTTTTTCAGAGAGCCGGAATGCGCCGCCGCGCCGCGCGCTTTTCAGAGTGCCGGACGCGCCGCCGCGCCGCGCGCTTTTTCAGAGAGCCGGACGCGCCTCTGCGCCGCGCGCTTTTTCAAAGAGCCGGACGCGCCGCCGAGCCGCGCGCTTTTGCAGAGAGCCGGACGCGCCGCCGCGCCGCGCGCTTTTTCAGAGAGCCGGACGCGCCGCCGCGCCGCGCGCTTTTCAAGAGCCGGACACGCCGCCGCGCCGCGCGCATTTTAAGAGCCGGACGCGCCGCCGCGCCGCGCGCTTTTGCAGAGAGCCGGAATGCGCCGCCGCGCCGCGCGCTTTTTTAGAGAGCCGGACGCGCCGCCGCGCCGCGCGCTTTTCAAGAGCCGGACGCGCCGCCGCGCCGCGCGCTTTTGCCCCCCCCCCCCCCCCCCGCCCCAATGGTCTGTCACGCCCCCCCAACCCGAGGTCTGTCAGCCCCCCCCCCCCCCTCCAACGGTCTGTCAGCCCCCCCCCCCCTCCCCGCCGCCGCGCCGCGCGCTTTTTCAGAGAGCCGGACGCACTGCCGCGGTCTCCAACAGGTGGTCCCCCCCCCCCCAATGGTCTCCCAAGCCCCCCCCCCCCCCCCCCCTCCCCGCCACCGCACCGCGCGCTTTTTAAGAGCCGGACCCGCCGCCGCGCAGCGCGCTTTTGCAGAGAGCCGGACGCGCGGCCGCGCCGCGCGCTTTTTTGGAGAGCCGGACGCGCCGCCGCGCCGTGCGCTTTTCAAAAGCCGGACGCGCCGCCGCGCCGCGCGCTCTTTCAGAGAGCCGGACGTGCCGCCGCGCCGCGCGCTTTTTCAGAGTGCCGGACGCGCCGCCGCGCCGCGCGCTTTTTCAAAGCGCCGGACGCGCCGCCGCGCCGCGCGCTTTTTCAGAGAGCCGGACGCGCCGCCGCGCCGCGCGCTTTTTCAAAGAGCCGGACGCGCTGCCGCGGTCTCCAACAGGTTTTTGCCCCTCCCCCCCCCCTTCCAACGGTTTGTCAGCCCCCCCCCCCCCCCCCGAACGTCTGTCATCCCCCCCCCCCCCCATCCGCCACCGCACCGCGCGCTTTTGCCAAGAGCCGAACGCCCCCCCCCCCCCCCCGAACGTCTGTCATCCCCCCCCCCCCCCTCCAACGGTCTGTCAGCCCCCCCCTCCCCGCCACCGCACCGCGCGCTTTTGCAGAGAGCCGGACGCGCCGCCGCGCCGCGCGCTTTTCAAGAGCCGGACTCCAACGGTCTGTCATCCCCCCCCCCCCCCATACGCCACCGCACCGCGCGCTTTTGCAAAGAGCCGAACGCCCCCCCCCCCCCGCCCCCCCGAACGTCTGTCATCCCCCCCCCCCCTTCCAACGGTCTGTCAGCCCCCCCCCCCCCCCCCCCACAACAACGGTCTGACACGCCCCCCCCACCACCCCCGCCACCGCGCCGCGCGCTCTTTCAGAGAGCCCGCCGCGCCGCGCGCTCTTTCAGAGAGCCGGACGCGCCTCTGCGCCGCGCGCTTTTTCAAAGAGCCGGACGCGCCGCCGCGCCGCGCGCTTTTGCAGAGAGCCGGACGCGCCGCCGCGCCGCGCGCTTTTTCAGAGAGCCGGACGCGCCGCCGCGCCGCGCGCTTTTCAAGAGCCGGACACGCCGCCGCGCCGCGCGCATTTTAAGAGCCGGACGCGCCGCCGCGCCGCGCGCTTTTGCAGAGAGCCGGAACGCGCCGCCGCGCCGCGCGCTTTTTCAGAGAGCCGGACGCGCCGCCGCGCCGCGCGCTTTTTCAAAGAGCCGGACGCGCTGCCGCGGTCTCCAACAGGTTTTTGCCCCTCCCCCCCCCCCTTCCAACGGTTTGTCAGCCCCCCCCCCCCCGAACGTCTGTCATCCCCCCCCCCCCCATCCGCCACTGCACCGCGCGCTTTTGCCAAGAGCCGAACGCCCCCCCCCCCCCCGAACGCCTGTCATCCCCCCCCCCCCCCCTCCAACGGTCTGTCAGCCCCCCCCTCCCCGCCACCGCACCGCGCGCTTTTCAAGAGCCGGACTCCAACGGTCTGTCATCCCCCCCCCCCATACGCCACCGCACCGCGCGCTTTTGCAAAGAGCCGAACGCCCCCCCCCCCCCGCCCCCCCGAACGTCTGTCATCCCCCCCCCTCTTCCAACGGTCTGTCAGCCCCCCCCCCCCCCCCCCCCACAACAACGGTCTGACACGCCCCCCCCACCACCCCCGCCACCGCGCCGCGCGCTCTTTCAGAGAGCCCGCCGCGCCGCAGGCTCTTTCAGAGAGCCGGACGCGCCTCTGCGCCGCGCGCTTTTTCAAAGAGCCGGACGCGCCGCCGCGCCGCGCGCTTTTGCAGAGAGCCGGACGCGCCGCCGCGCCGCGCGCTTTTTCAGAGAGCCGGACGCGCCGCCGCGCCGCGCGCTTTTCAAGAGCCGGACACGCCGCCGCGCCGCGCGCATTTTAAGAGCCGGACGCGCCGCCGCGCCGCGCGCTTTTGCAGAGTGCCGGAATGCGCCGCCGCGCCGCGCGCTTTTTCAGAGTGCCGGACGCGCCGCCGCGCCGCGCGCTTTTTCAAAGCGCCGGACGCGCCGCCGCGCCGCGCGCTTTTTCAGAGAGCCGGACGCGCCGCCGCGCCGCGCGCTTTTTCAGAGAGCCGGACGCGCCGCCGCGCCGCGCGCTTTTTCAGGGAGCCGGACGCGCCGCCGCGTCGCGCGCTTTTTGAGAGTGCCGGACGCGCCGCCGCGCCGCACGCTTTTTCAGAGAGCCGGACGCGCCGCCGCGCCGCGCGCTTTTTCAGAGAGCCGGACGCGCCGCCGCGCCGCGCGCTTTTTTAGAGAGCCGGACGCGCTGCCGCGCCGCGCGCTTTTTCAGAGAGCCGGAATGCGCCGCCGCGCCGCGCGCTTTTTCAGAGTGCCGGACGCGCCGCCGCGCCGCGCGCTTTTTCAGAGAGCCGGACGCGCCTCTGCGCCGCGCGCTTTTTCAAAGAGCCGGACGCGCCGCCGAGCCGCGCGCTTTTGCAGAGAGCCGGACGCGCCGCCGCGCCGCGCGCTTTTTCAGAGAGCCGGACGCGCCGCCGCGCCGCGCGCTTTTCAAGAGCCGGACACGCCGCCGCGCCGCGCGCATTTTAAGAGCCGGACGCGCCGCCGCGCCGCGCGCTTTTGCAGAGAGCCGGAATGCGCCGCCGCGCCGCGCGCTTTTTTAGAGAGCCGGACGCGCCGCCGCGCCGCGCGCTTTTCAAGAGCCGGACGCGCCGCCGCGCCGCGCGCTTTTGCCCCCCCCCCCCCCCCCCGCCCCAATGGTCTGTCACGCCCCCCCAACCCGAGGTCTGTCAGCCCCCCCCCCCCCCTCCAACGGTCTGTCAGCCCCCCCCCCCCTCCCCGCCGCCGCGCCGCGCGCTTTTTCAGAGAGCCGGACGCACTGCCGCGGTCTCCAACAGGTGGTCCCCCCCCCCCCAATGGTCTCCCAAGCCCCCCCCCCCCCCCCCCCCCCCCTCCCCGCCACCGCACCGCGCGCTTTTTAAGAGCCGGACCCGCCGCCGCGCAGCGCGCTTTTGCAGAGAGCCGGACGCGCGGCCGCGCCGCGCGCTTTTTTGGAGAGCCGGACGCGCCGCCGCGCCGTGCGCTTTTCAAAAGCCGGACGCGCCGCCGCGCCGCGCGCTCTTTCAGAGAGCCGGACGTGCCGCCGCGCCGCGCGCTTTTTCAGAGTGCCGGACGCGCCGCCGCGCCGCGCGCTTTTTCAAAGCGCCGGACGCGCCGCCGCGCCGCGCGCTTTTTCAGAGAGCCGGACGCGCCGCCGCGCCGCGCGCTTTTTCAAAGAGCCGGACGCGCTGCCGCGGTCTCCAACAGGTTTTTGCCCCTCCCCCCCCCCTTCCAA
The DNA here is from genome assembly GCA_964036045.1 of Eutreptiella sp. 'Long Island Sound 2002'. NCBI lineage: Eukaryota > Euglenozoa > Euglenophyceae > Eutreptiales > Eutreptiaceae > Eutreptiella > Eutreptiella sp. 'Long Island Sound 2002'. Next base: position 58,061 of record CAXIWF010001808.1, on the reverse strand, counting down.
CGGTTTGTCAGCCCCCCCCCCCCCCCCCCCGAACGTCTGTCATCCCCCCCCCCCCCCATCCGCCACCGCACCGCGCGCTTTTGCCAAGAGCCGAACGCCCCCCCCCCCCCCCCGAACGTCTGTCATCCCCCCCCCCCCCCCTCCAACGGTCTGTCAGCCCCCCCCTCCCCGCCACCGCACCGCGCGCTTTTGCAGAGAGCCGGACGCGCCGCCGCGCCGCGCGCTTTTCAAGAGCCGGACTCCAACGGTCTGTCATCCCCCCCCCCCCATACGCCACCGCACCGCGCGCTTTTGCAAAGAGCCGAACGCCCCCCCCCCCCCCGCCCCCCCGAACGTCTGTCATCCCCCCCCCCCTTCCAACGGTCTGTCAGCCCCCCCCCCCCCCCCCCCCCACAACAACGGTCTGACACGCCCCCCCCACCACCCCCGCCACCGCGCCGCGCGCTCTTTCAGAGAGCCCGCCGCGCCGCGCGCTCTTTCAGAGAGCCGGACGCGCCTCTGCGCCGCGCGCTTTTTCAAAGAGCCGGACGCGCCGCCGCGCCGCGCGCTTTTGCAGAGAGCCGGACGCGCCGCCGCGCCGCGCGCTTTTTCAGAGAGCCGGACGCGCCGCCGCGCCGCGCGCTTTTCAAGAGCCGGACACGCCGCCGCGCCGCGCGCATTTTAAGAGCCGGACGCGCCGCCGCGCCGCGCGCTTTTGCAGAGAGCCGGAACGCGCCGCCGCGCCGCGCGCTTTTTCAGAGTGCCGGAATGCGCCGCCGCGCCGCGCGCTTTTTCAGAGTGCCGGACGCGCCGCCGCGCCGCGCGCTTTTTCAAAGCGCCGGACGCGCCGCCGCGCCGCGCGCTTTTTCAGAGAGCCGGACGCGCCGCCGCGCCGCGCGCTTTTTCAGAGAGCCGGACGCGCCGCCGCGCCGCGCGCTTTTTCAGGGAGCCGGACGCGCCGCCGCGTCGCGCGCTTTTTGAGAGTGCCGGACGCGCCGCCGCGCCGCACGCTTTTTCAGAGAGCCGGACGCGCCGCCGCGCCGCGCGCTTTTTCAGAGAGCCGGACGCGCCGCCGCGCCGCGCGCTTTTTTAGAGAGCCGGACGCGCTGCCGCGCCGCGCGCTTTTTCAGAGAGCCGGAATGCGCCGCCGCGCCGCGCGCTTTTTCAGAGTGCCGGACGCGCCGCCGCGCCGCGCGCTTTTTCAGAGAGCCGGACGCGCCTCTGCGCCGCGCGCTTTTTCAAAGAGCCGGACGCGCCGCCGAGCCGCGCGCTTTTGCAGAGAGCCGGACGCGCCGCCGCGCCGCGCGCTTTTTCAGAGAGCCGGACGCGCCGCCGCGCCGCGCGCTTTTCAAGAGCCGGACACGCCGCCGCGCCGCGCGCATTTTAAGAGCCGGACGCGCCGCCGCGCCGCGCGCTTTTGCAGAGAGCCGGAATGCGCCGCCGCGCCGCGCGCTTTTTTAGAGAGCCGGACGCGCCGCCGCGCCGCGCGCTTTTCAAGAGCCGGACGCGCCGCCGCGCCGCGCGCTTTTGCCCCCCCCCCCCCCCCCCGCCCCAATGGTCTGTCACGCCCCCCCAACCCGAGGTCTGTCAGCCCCCCCCCCCCCCTCCAACGGTCTGTCAGCCCCCCCCCCCCCCTCCCCGCCGCCGCGCCGCGCGCTTTTTCAGAGAGCCGGACGCACTGCCGCGGTCTCCAACAGGTGGTCCCCCCCCCCCCAATGGTCTCCCAAGCCCCCCCCCCCCCCCCCCCCCCCCTCCCCGCCACCGCACCGCGCGCTTTTTAAGAGCCGGACCCGCCGCCGCGCAGCGCGCTTTTGCAGAGAGCCGGACGCGCGGCCGCGCCGCGCGCTTTTTTGGAGAGCCGGACGCGCCGCCGCGCCGTGCGCTTTTCAAAAGCCGGACGCGCCGCCGCGCCGCGCGCTCTTTCAGAGAGCCGGACGTGCCGCCGCGCCGCGCGCTTTTTCAGAGTGCCGGACGCGCCGCCGCGCCGCGCGCTTTTTCAAAGCGCCGGACGCGCCGCCGCGCCGCGCGCTTTTTCAGAGAGCCGGACGCGCCGCCGCGCCGCGCGCTTTTTCAAAGAGCCGGACGCGCTGCCGCGGTCTCCAACAGGTTTTTGCCCCTCCCCCCCCCTTCCAACGGTTTGTCAGCCCCCCCCCCCCCCCCCGAACGTCTGTCATCCCCCCCCCCCCCATCCGCCACCGCACCGCGCGCTTTTGCCAAGAGCCGAACGCCCCCCCCCCCCCCCCGAACGTCTGTCATCCCCCCCCCCCCCCCTCCAACGGTCTGTCAGCCCCCCCCTCCCCGCCACCGCACCGCGCGCTTTTGCAGAGAGCCGGACGCGCCGCCGCGCCGCGCGCTTTTCAAGAGCCGGACTCCAACGGTCTGTCATCCCCCCCCCCCCATACGCCACCGCACCGCGCGCTTTTGCAAAGAGCCGAACGCCCCCCCCCCCCCCGCCCCCCCGAACGTCTGTCATCCCCCCCCCCCTTCCAATGGTCTGTCAGCCCCCCCCCCCCCCCCCCCCCACAACAACGGTCTGACACGCCCCCCCCACCACCCCCGCCACCGCGCCGCGCGCTCTTTCAGAGAGCCCGCCGCGCCGCGCGCTCTTTCAGAGAGCCGGACGCGCCTCTGCGCCGCGCGCTTTTTCAAAGAGCCGGACGCGCCGCCGCGCCGCGCGCTTTTGCAGAGAGCCGGACGCGCCGCCGCGCCGCGCGCTTTTTCAGAGAGCCGGACGCGCCGCCGCGCCGCGCGCTTTTCAAGAGCCGGACACGCCGCCGCGCCGCGCGCATTTTAAGAGCCGGACGCGCCGCCGCGCCGCGCGCTTTTGCAGAGAGCCGGAACGCGCCGCCGCGCCGCGCGCTTTTTCAGAGAGCCGGACGCGCCGCCGCGCCGCGCGCTTTTTCAAAGCGCCGGACGCGCCGCCGCGCCGCGCGCTTTTTCAGAGAGCCGGACGCGCCGCCGCGCCGCGCGCTTTTTCAGAGAGCCGGACGCGCCGCCGCGCCGCGCGCTTTTTCAGAGAGCCGGACGCGCCGCCGCGCCGCGCGCTTTTTCAAAGCGCCGGACGCGCCGCCGCGCCGCGCGCTTTTTCAGAGAGCCGGACGCGCCGCCGCGCCGCGCGCTTTTTCAAAGAGCCGGACGCGCTGCCGCGGTCTCCAACAGGTTTTTGCCCCTCCCCCCCCCCTTCCAACGGTCTGTCAGCCCCCCCCCCCCCCCCCCCGAACGTCTGTCATCCCCCCCCCCCCCATCCGCCACCGCACCGCGCGCTTTTGCCAAGAGCCGAACGCCCCCCCCCCCCCCCCCCCGAACGTCTGTCATCCCCCCCCCCCCCCCTCCAACGGTCTGTCAGCCCCCCCCTCCCCGCCACCGCACCGCACGCTTTTGCAGAGAGCCGGACGCGCCGCCGCGCCGCGCGCTTTTCAAGAGCCGGACTCCAACGGTCTGTCATCCCCCCCCCCCCCCCATACGCCACCGCACCGCGCGCTTTTGCAAAGAGCCGAACGCCCCCCCCCCCCCCCCCCCGCCCCCCCGAACGTCTGTCACCCCCCCCCCCCTTCCAACGGTCTGTCAGCCCCCCCCCCCCCCCCCCCCCCCACAACAACGGTCTGACACGCCCCCCCCACCACCCCCGCCACCGCGCCGCGCGCTCTTTCAGAGAGCCCGCCGCGCCGCGCGCTCTTTCAGAGAGCCGGACGCGCCTCTGCGCCGCGCGCTTTTTCAAAGAGCCGGACGCGCCGCCGCGCCGCGCGCTTTTTTAGAGAGCCGGACGCGCCGCCGCGCCGCGCGCTTCCTCAGAGCCGGACGCGCCGCAGCGCCGCGTGCTTTTTCAGAGTGCCGGACGCGCCGCCGCGCCGCGCGCTTTTTCAGAGAGATGGACGCGCCGCCGCGCCGCGCGCTTTTTTAGAGAGCCAGACGCGCCGCCGCGCCGCGCGCCTTTGCCCCCCCCCCCCGCCCCAATGGTCTGTCACGCCCCCCGAACCCCAGGTCTGTCAGCCCCCCCCCCCCCCAAACTTCTGTTAGCCCCCCCCCCCCCCCCCCCCCCCCCCTTCCAACGATCTGTCAGCCCCCCCCCCCCCGCGACCGCACTGCGCGCTTTTTTAGAGAGCTGGACGCGCCGCCGCGCCGCGCGCTTTTTCAGAGCCGGACGCGCCGCCGCGCCGCGCGCTTTTGCAGAGAGCCGGACGCGCCGCCGCGCCGCGCGCTTTTTCGGAGAGCCGGACGCGCCAACCCCCCCAACGGTCAATCACGCCCCCCCCCCCCCCCCCCAACTGTCTGTCCACCCCCCCCCCCCTCTAACGGTCAATAATCTGCCCCCCCCGACCCCCCTTCCAACGGTTTGTCAGCCCCCCCCCCCCTCCCCAACGTCTGTCACGCCCCCCCCCCCCCCCCCCCCCTCCGCCACCGCAGCACGCGCTTTTTTAGAGAGAGCCGCCCCCCCCCCCCCCCCCCCCCCCCCCCCCGGACGTCTGTCACGCCCCCCCCCCCCTTGCAACTGTCTGTCTGCCCCCCTCCCCGCCACCGCACCGCGCGCTTTTGCAGAGAGCCGGACTCCAACGGTCTGTCACGCCCCCCCCCCCCCCCCCTCCAACGGTCTGTCACGCCCCCCGCCCCAACGTCTGTCACGCCCCCCCGCCAGCGCGCCGCGCGCTTTTTTAGAGAGCCGGATGCGCCGCCGCGCCACGCGCTTTTTCAGAGTGCCGGACGCGCCGCCGCGCCGCGCGCTTTTTCAAAGAGCCGGACGCGCTGCCGCGGTCTCCAACAGGTTTTTGCCCCTCCCCCCCCCCCTTCCAACGGTCTGTCAGCCCCCCCCCCCCCCCCCGAACGTCTGTCATCCCCCCCCCCCCCCCCCATCCGCCACCGCACCGCGCGCTTTTGCCAAGAGCCGAACGCCCCCCCCCCCCCCCCCCGAACGTCTGTCATCCCCCCCCCCCCCTCCAACGGTCTGTCAGCCCCCCCCTCCCCGCCACCGCACCGCGCGCTTTTGCAGAGAGCCGGACGCGCCGCCGCGCCGCGCGCTTTTCAAGAGCCGGACTCCAACGGTCTGTCATCCCCCCCCCCCCCCATACGCCACCGCACCGCGCGCTTTTGCAAAGAGCCGAACGCCCCCCCCCCCCCCCCCCCCCGCCCCCCCGAACGTCTGTCATCCCCCCCCCCCTTCCAACGGTCTGTCAGCCCCCCCCCCCCCCCCCCCCACAACAACGGTCTGACACGCCCCCCCCCACCACCCCCGCCACCGCGCCGCGCGCTCTTTCAGAGAGCCCGCCGCGCCGCGCGCTCTTTCAGAGAGCCGGACGCGCCTCTGCGCCGCGCGCTTTTTCAAAGAGCCGGACGCGCCGCCGCGCCGCGCGCTTTTGCAGAGAGCCGGACGCGCCGCCGCGCCGCGCGCTTTTTCAGAGAGCCGGACGCGCCGCCGCGCCGCGCGCTTTTCAAGAGCCGGACACGCCGCCGCGCCGCGCGCATTTTAAGAGCCGGACGCGCCGCCGCGCCGCGCGCTTTTGCAGAGAGCCGGAACGCGCCGCCGCGCCGCGCGCTTTTTCAGAGAGCCGGACGCGCCGCCGCGCCGCGCGCTTTTTCAAAGAGCCGGACGCGCCGCCGCGCCGCGCGCTTTTTCAGAGAGCCGGACGCGCCGCCGCGCCGCGCGCTTTTTCAGGGAGCCGGACGCGCCGCCGCGCCGCGCGCTTTTTGAGAGTGCCGGACGCGCCGCCGCGCCGCACGCTTTTTCAGAGAGCCGGACGCGCCGCCGCGCCGCGCGCTTTTTCAGTGAGCCGGACGCGCCGCCGCGCCGCGCGCTTTTTTAGAGAGCCGGACGCGCCGCCGCGCCGCGCGCTTTTTCAGAGAGCCGGACGCGCCGCCGCGCCGCGCGCTTTTTCAGGGAGCCGGACGCGCCGCCGCGCCGCGCGCTTTTTGAGAGTGCCGGACGCGCCGCCGCGCCGCACGCTTTTTCAGAGAGCCGGACGCGCCGCCGCGCCGCGCGCTTTTTCAGTGAGCCGAACGCGCCGCCGCGCCGCGCGCTTTTTTAGAGAGCCGGACGCGCCGCCGCGCCGCGCGCTTTTTCAGAGAGCCGGACGCGCCGCTGCGCTGCGCGCTTTTTCAGAGTGCCGGACGCGCCGCCGCGCCGCGCGCTTTTTCAGTGAGCCGGACGCGCCGCCGCGCCGCGCGCTTTTTTAGAGAGCCGGACGCGCCGCCGCGCCGCGCGCTTTTTCAGAGAGCCGGACGCGCCGCTGCGCTGCGCGCTTTTTCAGAGTGCCGGACGCGCCGCCGCGCCGCGCGCTTTTTTAGAGAGCCGGACGCGCCGCCGCGCCGCGCGCTTTTTCAGAGAGCCGGACGCGCCGCCGCGCCGCGCGCTTTTTCAAAGCGCCGGACGCGCCGCCGCGCCGCGCGCTTTTTCAGAGAGCCGGACGCGCCTCTGCGCCGCGCGCTTTTTCAAAGAGCCGGACGCGCCGCCGCGCCGCGCGCTTTTGCAGAGAGCCGGACGCGCCGCCGCGCCGCGCGCTTTTTCAGTGAGCCGGACGCGCCGCCGCGCCGCGCGCTTTTTTAGAGAGCCGGACGCGCCGCCGCGCCGCGCGCTTTTTCAGAGAGCCGGACGCGCCGCTGCGCTGCGCGCTTTTTCAGAGTGCCGGACGCGCCGCCGCGCCGCGCGCTTTTTCAGCGAGCCGGACGCGCCGCCGCGCCGCGCGCTTTTTCAGAGAGCCGGACGCGCCGCCGCGCCGCGCGCTTTTTTAGAGAGCCGGACGCGCCGCCGCGCCGCGCGCTTCCTCAGAGCCGGACGCGCCGCAGCGCCGCGTGCTTTTTCAGAGTGCCGGACGCGCCGCCGCGCCGCGCGCTTTTTCAGAGAGATGGACGCGCCGCCGCGCCGCGCGCTTTTTTAGAGAGCCAGACGCGCCGCCGCGCCGCGCGCTTTTGCCCCCTCCCCCGCCCCAATGGTCTGTCACGCCCCCCGAACCCCAGGTCTGTCAGCCCCCCCCCCCCCCCCCCAAACTTCTGTTAGCCCCCCCCCCCCCTTCCAACGATCTGTCAGCCCCCCCCCCCCCCCCGCGACCGCACTGCGCGCTTTTTTAGAGAGCTGGACGCGCCGCCGCGCCGCGCGCTTTTTCAGAGCCGGACGCGCCGCCGCGCCGCGCGCTTTTGCAGAGAGCCGGACGCGCCGCCGCGCCGCGCGCTTTTTCGGAGAGCCGGACGCGCCCACCCCCCCAACGGTCAATCACGCCCCCTCCCCCCCCCCCCCCCAACTGTCTGTCCACCCCCCCCCCCCCCCCTCTAACGGTCAATAATCCCCCCCCCCGACCCCCCTTCCAACGGTTTGTCAGCCCCCCCCCCCTCCCCAACGTCTGTCACGCCCCCCCCCCCCCCTCCGCCACCGCAGCACGCGCTTTTTTAGAGAGAGCCGCCCCCCCCCCCCCCCCCCGAACGTCTGTCACGCCCCCCCCCCCTTGCAACTGTCTGTCTGCCCCCCTCCCCGCCACCGCACCGCGCGCTTTTGCAGAGAGCCGGACTCCAACGGTCTGTCACGCCCCCCCCCCCCCAACGGTCTGCCACGCCCCCCCCCCCCCCCCCCCCAACGGTCTGTCACGCCCCCCATCCCCAACGTCTGTCACGCCCCCCCGCCACCGCGCCGCGCGCTTTTTTAGAGAGCCGGACGCGCCGCCGCGCCACGCGCTTTTCAAAAGCCGGACGCGCCGCCGCGCCGCGCGCTTTTTCCGAGAGCCGGACGCGCCGCCCCGCGGCGCCCTTTTTCAGAGTGCCGGACGCGCCGCCACGCCGCGCGCTTTTTCAGAGTGCCGGACGCGCCGCCGCGCCGCGCGCTTTTTCAGAGAGCCGGACGCGCCGCCGCGCCGCGCGCTTTTTCAGAGAGCCGGACGCGCCGCCGCGCCGCGCGCTTTTTCAGAGAGATGGACGCGCCGCCGCGCCGCGCGCTTTTTTAGAGAGCCAGACGCGCCGCCGCGCCGCGCGCTTTTGCCCCCCCCCCCGCCCCAATGGTCTGTCACGCCCCCCGAACCCCAGGTCTGTCAGCCCCCCCCCCCCCCCCAAACTTCTGTTAGCCCCCCCCCCCCCCCCCCCTCTTCCAACGATCTGTCAGCCCACCCCCCCCCCGCGACCGCACTGCGCGCTCTTTTAGAGAGCTGTACGCGCCGTCGCGCCGCGCGCTTTTTCAGAGCCGGACGCGCCGCCGCGCCGCGCGCTTTTGCAGAGAGCCGGACGCGCCGCCGCGCCGCGCGCTTTTTCGGAGAGCCGGACGCGCCAACCCCCCCAACGGTCAATCACGCCCCCCCCCCACCCCCCCCCCCAACTGTCTGTCCACCCCCCCCCCCCTCTAACGGTCAATAATCTGCCCCCCCCGACCCCCCTTCCAACGGTTTGTCAGCCCCCCCCCCCCCTCCCCAACGTCTGTCACGCCCCCCCCCCCCTCCGCCACCGCAGCACGCGCTTTTTTAGAGAGAGCCGCCCCCCCCCCCCCCCCCCCCCCCCCCCCTTGCAACTGTCTGTCTGCCCCCCTCCCCGCCACCGCACCGCGCGCTTTTGCAGAGAGCCGGACTCCAACGGTCTGTCACGCCCCCCCCCCCCCCCTCCAACGGTCTGCCACGCCCCCCCCCCCCGCCCCCCCCCCCCCCCCCCCCCCCCTCCAACGGTCTGTCACGCCCCCCGCCCCAACGTCTGTCACGCCCCCCCGCCACCGCGCCGCGCGCTTTTTTAGAGAGCCGGACGCGCCGCCGCGCCACGCGCTTTTTCAAAGCGCCGGACGCGCCGCCGCGCCGCGCGCTTTTTCAGAGAGCCGGACGCGCCGCCGCGCCGCGCGCTTTTTCAAAGAGCCGGACGCGCTGCCGCGGTCTCCAACAGGTTTTTGCCCCTCCCCCCCCCCCTTCCAACGGTCTGTCAGCCCCCCCCCCCCCCGAACGTCTGTCATCCCCCCCCCCCCCATCCGCCACCGCACCGCGCGCTTTTGCCAAGAGCCGAACGCCCCCCCCCCCCCCCCCCCCCCCGAACGTCTGTCATCCCCCCCCCCCCCCTCCAACGGTCTGTCAGCCCCCCCCTCCCCGCCACCGCACCGCGCGCTTTTGCAGAGAGCCGGACGCGCCGCCGCGCCGCGCGCTTTTCAAGAGCCGGACTCCAACGGTCTGTCATCCCCCCCCCCCCCATACGCCACCGCACCGCGCGCTTTTGCAAAGAGCCGAACGCCCCCCCCCCCCCGCCCCCCCGAACGTCTGTCACCCCCCCCCCCCCCCTTCCAACGGTCTGTCAGCCCCCCCCCCCCCCCCCCCCCCCCCCCCACAACAACGGTCTGACACGCCCCCCCCACCACCCCCGCCACCGCGCCGCGCGCTCTTTCAGAGAGCCCGCCGCGCCGCGCGCTCTTTCAGAGAGCCGGACGCGCCTCTGCGCCGCGCGCTTTTTCAAAGAGCCGGACGCGCCGCCGCGCCGCGCGTATTTGCAGAGAGCCGGACGCGCCGCCGCGCCGCGCGCTTTTTCAGAGAGCCGGACGCGCCGCCGCGCCGCGCGCTTTTCAAGAGCCGGACACGCCGCCGCGCCGCGCGCATTTTAAGAGCCGGACGCGCCGCCGCGCCGCGCGCTTTTGCAGAGAGCCGGAACGCGCCGCCGCGCCGCGCGCTTTTTCAGAGAGCCGGACGCGCCGCCGCGCCGCGCGCTTTTTCAAAGCGCCGGACGCGCCGCCGCGCCGCGCGCTTTTTCAGAGAGCCGGACGCGCCGCCGCGCCGCGCGCTTTTTCAGAGAGCCGGACGCGCCGCCGCGCCGCGCGCTTTTTCAGGGAGCCGGACGCGCCGCCGCGCCGCGCGCTTTTTGAGAGTGCCGGACGCGCCGCCGCGCCGCACGCTTTTTCAGAGAGCCGGACGCGCCGCCGCGCCGCGCGCTTTTTCAGTGAGCCGGACGCGCCGCCGCGCCGCGCGCTTTTTTAGAGAGCCGGACGCGCCGCCGCGCCGCGCGCTTTTTCAGAGAGCCGGACGCGCCGCTGCGCTGCGCGCTTTTTCAGAGTGCCGGACGCGCCGCCGCGCCGCGCGCTTTTTCAGCGAGCCGGACGCGCCGCCGCGCCGCGCGCTTTTTCAGAGAGCCGGACGCGCCGCCGCGCCGCGCGCTTTTTTAGAGAGCCGGACGCGCCGCCGCGCCGCGCGCTTCCTCAGAGCCGGACGCGCCGCAGCGCCGCGTGCTTTTTCAGAGTGCCGGACGCGCCGCCGCGCCGCGCGCTTTTTCAGAGAGATGGACGCGCCGCCGCGCCGCGCGCTTTTTTAGAGAGCCAGACGCGCCGCCGCGCCGCGCGCTTTTGCCCCCTCCCCCGCCCCAATGGTCTGTCACGCCCCCCGAACCCCAGGTCTGTCAGCCCCCCCCCCCCCCCAAACTTCTGTTAGCCCCCCCCCCCCCCTTCCAACGATCTGTCAGCCCCCCCCCCCCCCCGCGACCGCACTGCGCGCTTTTTTAGAGAGCTGGACGCGCCGCCGCGCCGCGCGCTTTTTCAGAGCCGGACGCGCCGCCGCGCCGCGCGCTTTTGCAGAGAGCCGGACGCGCCGCCGCGCCGCGCGCTTTTTCGGAGAGCCGGACGCGCCCACCCCCCCAACGGTCAATCACGCCCCCTCCCCCCCCCCCCCCCAACTGTCTGTCCACCCCCCCCCCCCCTCTAACGGTCAATAATCCCCCCCCCCGACCCCCCTTCCAACGGTTTGTCAGCCCCCCCCCCCCTCCCCAACGTCTGTCACGCCCCCCCCCCCCCTCCGCCACCGCAGCACGCGCTTTTTTAGAGAGAGCCGCCCCCCCCCCCCCCCCCCCGAACGTCTGTCACGCCCCCCCCCCCTTGCAACTGTCTGTCTGCCCCCCTCCCCGCCACCGCACCGCGCGCTTTTGCAGAGAGCCGGACTCCAACGGTCTGTCACGCCCCCCCCCCCCCCCCCCCAACGGTCTGCCACGCCCCCCCCCCCCCCCCCCCCCCCCCCCCCCCCCCCCCACGGTCTGTCACGCCCCCCATCCCCAACGTCTGTCACGCCCCCCCGCCACCGCGCCGCGCGCTTTTTTAGAGAGCCGGACGCGCCGCCGCGCCACGCGCTTTTCAAAAGCCGGACGCGCCGCCGCGCCGCGCGCTTTTTCCGAGAGCCGGACGCGCCGCCCCGCGGCGCCCTTTTTCAGAGTGCCGGACGCGCCGCCACGCCGCGCGCTTTTTCAGAGTGCCGGACGCGCCGCCGCGCCGCGCGCTTTTTCAGAGAGCCGGACGCGCCGCCGCGCCGCGCGCTTTTTCAGAGAGCCGGACGCGCCGCCGCGCCGCGCGCTTTTTCAGAGAGATGGACGCGCCGCCGCGCCGCGCGCTTTTTTAGAGAGCCAGACGCGCCGCCGCGCCGCGCGCTTTTGCCCCCCCCCCCGCCCCAATGGTCTGTCACGCCCCCCGAACCCCAGGTCTGTCAGCCCCCCCCCCCCCCCCAAACTTCTGTTAGCCCCCCCCCCCCCCCCCCCTTCCAACGATCTGTCAGCCCCCCCCCCCCGCGACCGCACTGCGCGCTCTTTTAGAGAGCTGTACGCGCCGTCGCGCCGCGCGCTTTTTCAGAGCCGGACGCGCCGCCGCGCCGCGCGCTTTTGCAGAGAGCCGGACGCGCCGCCGCGCCGCGCGCTTTTTCGGAGAGCCGGACGCGCCAACCCCCCCAACGGTCAATCACGCCCCCCCCCCCACCCCCCCCCCCCAACTGTCTGTCCACCCCCCCCCCCTCTAACGGTCAATAATCTGCCCCCCCCGACCCCCCTTCCAACGGTTTGTCAGCCCCCCCCCCCCTCCCCAACGTCTGTCACGCCCCTCCCCCCTCCGCCACCGCAGCACGCGCTTTTTTAGAGAGAGCCGCCCCCCCCCCCCCCCCCCCCTTGCAACTGTCTGTCTGCCCCCCTCCCCGCCACCGCACCGCGCGCTTTTGCAGAGAGCCGGACTCCAACGGTCTGTCACGCCCCCCCCCCCCCCTCCAACGGTCTGCCACGCCCCCCCCCCCGCCCCCCCCCCCCCCCCTCCAACGGTCTGTCACGCCCCCCGCCCCAACGTCTGTCACGCCCCCCGCCACCGCGCCGCGCGCTTTTTTAGAGAGCCGGACGCGCCGCCGCGCCACGCGCTTTTTCAAAGCGCCGGACGCGCCGCCGCGCCGCGCGCTTTTTCAGAGAGCCGGACGCGCCGCCGCGCCGCGCGCTTTTTCAAAGAGCCGGACGCGCTGCCGCGGTCTCTCCAACAGGTTTTTGCCCCTCCCCCCCCCCCCTTCCAACGGTCTGTCAGCCCCCCCCCCCCCGAACGTCTGTCATCCCCCCCCCCCCCATCCCGCCACCGCACCGCGCGCTTTTGCCAAGAGCCGAACGCCCCCCCCCCCCCCCCCCGAACGTCTGTCATCCCCCCCCCCCCCCTCCAACGGTCTGTCAGCCCCCCCTCCCCGCCACCGCACCGCGCGCTTTTGCAGAGAGCCGGACGCGCCGCCGCGCCGCGCGCTTTTCAAGAGCCGGACTCCCAACGGTCTGTCACTCCCCCCCCCCCCATACGCCACCGCACCGCGCGCTTTTGCAAAGAGCCGAACGCCCCCCCCCCCCCCCCCCCGCCCCCCCGAACGTCTGTCACCCCCCCCCCCCCCCCCTTCCAACGGTCTGTCAGCCCCCCCCCCCCCCCCCCCCCCCCCCCCCACAACAACGGTCTGACACGCCCCCCCCACCACCCCCGCCACCGCGCCGCGCGCTCTTTCAGAGAGCCCGCCGCGCCGCGCGCTCTTTCAGAGAGCCGGACGCGCCTCTGCGCCGCGCGCTTTTTCAAAGAGCCGGACGCGCCGCCGCGCCGCGCGCTTTTGCAGAGAGCCGGACGCGCCGCCGCGCCGCGCGCTTTTTCAGAGAGCCGGACGCGCCGCCGCGCCGCGCGCTTTTCCAAGAAGCCGGACACGCGCCGCCGCGCCGCGCGCATTTTAAGAGCCGGACGCGCCGCCGCGCCGCGCGCTTTTGCAGAGAGCCGGAACGCGCCGCCGCGCCGCGCGCTTTTTCAGAGAGCCGGACGCGCCGCCGCGCCGCGCGCTTTTTCAAAGCGCCGGACGCGCCGCCGCGCCGCGCGCTTTTTCAGAGAGCCGGACGCGCCGCCGCGCCGCGCGCTTTTTCAGAGAGCCGGACGCGCCGCCGCGCCGCGCGCTTTTTCAGGGAGCCGGACGCGCCGCCGCGCCGCGCGCTTTTTGAGAGTGCCGGACGCGCCGCCGCGCCGCGCGCTTTTTCAGGGAGCCGGACGCGCCGCCGCGCCGCGCGCTTTTTGAGAGTGCCGGACGCGCCGCCGCGCCGCACGCTTTTTCAGAGAGCCGGACGCGCCGCCGCGCCGCGCGCTTTTTCAGTGAGCCGGACGCGCCGCCGCGCCGCGCGCTTTTTCAGAGAGCCGGACGCGCCGCCGCGCCGCGCGCTTTTTCAGAGAGCCGGACGCGCCGCCGCGCCGCACGCTTTTTTAGAGAGCCGGACGCGCCGCCGCGCCGCGCGCTTTTTCAGAGAGCCGGACGCGCCGCCGCGCCGCGCGCTTTTTTAGAGAGCCGGACGCGCCGCCGCGCCGCGCGCTTCCTCAGAGCCGGACGCGCCGCAGCGCCGCGTGCTTTTTCAGAGTGCCGGACGCGCCGCCGCGCCGCGCGCTTTTTCAGAGAGATGGACGCGCCGCCGCGCCGCGCGCTTTTTTAGAGAGCCAGACGAGCCGCCGCGCCGCGCGCTTTTGCCCCCCCCCCCCGCCCCAATGGTCTGTCACGCCCCCCGAACCCTAGGTCTGTCAGCGCCCCCCCCCCCCCCCCAAACTTCTGTTAGCCCCCCCCCCCCTTCCAACGATCTGTCAGCCCCCCCCCCCCCCCCCGCGACCGCACTGCGCGCTTTTTTAGAGAGCTGGACGCGCCGCCGCGCCGCGCGCTTTTTCAGAGCCGGACGCGCCGCCGCGCCGCGCGCTTTTGCAGAGAGCCGGACGCGCCGCCGCGCCGCGCGCTTTTTCGGAGAGCCGGACGCGCCCACCCCCCCAACGGTCAATCAGGCCCCCTCCCCCCCCCCCCCCAACTGTCTGTCCACCCCCCCCCCCCCTCTAACGGTCAATAATCCCCCCCCCCCGACCCCCCTTCCAACGGTTTGTCAGCCCCCCCCCCCCTTCCCAACGTCTGTCACCCCCCCCCCCCCCCCCTCCGCCACCGCAGCACGCGCTTTTTTAGAGAGAGCGCCCCCCCCCCCCCGAACGTCTGTCACGCCCCCCCCCCCTTGCAACTGTCTGTCTGCCCCCCTCCCCGCCACCGCACCGCGCGCTTTTGCAGAGAGCCGGACTCCAACGGTCTGTCACGCCCCCCCCCTCCAACAGTCTGCCACGCCCCCCCCCCCCTCCAACGGTCTGTCACGCCCCCCGCCCCAACGTCTGTCACGCCCCCCCGCCACCGCGCCGCGCGCTTTTTTAGAGAGCCGGACGCGCCGCCGCGCCACGCGCTTTTCAAAAGCCGGACGCGCCGCCGCGCCGCGCGCTTTTTTAGAGAGCCGGACGCGCCGCTGCGCTGCGCGCTTTTTCAGAGTGCCGGACGCGCCGCCGCGCCGCGCGCTTTTTCAGAGAGCCGGACGCGCCGCCGCGCCGCGCGCTTTTTCAGAGAGCCGGACGCGCCGCCGCGCCGCACGCTTTTTTAGAGAGCCGGACGCGCCGCCGCGCCGCGCGCTTTTTCAGAGAGCCGGACGCGCCGCCGCGCCGCGCGCTTTTTTAGAGAGCCGGACGCGCCGCCGCGCCGCGCGCTTCCTCAGAGCCGGACGCGCCGCAGCGCCGCGTGCTTTTTCAGAGTGCCGGACGCGCCGCCGCGCCGCGCGCTTTTTCAGAGAGATGGACGCGCCGCCGCGCCGCGCGCTTTTTTAGAGAGCCAGACGAGCCGCCGCGCCGCGCGCTTTTGCCCCCCCCCCCCCGCCCCAATGGTCTGTCACGCCCCCCGAACCCTAGGTCTGTCAGCGCCCCCCCCCCCCCCCAAACTTCTGTTAGCCCCCCCCCCCCTTCCAACGATCTGTCAGCCCCCCCCCCCCCCCCCGCGACCGCACTGCGCGCTTTTTTAGAGAGCTGGACGCGCCGCCGCGCCGCGCGCTTTTTCAGAGCCGGACGCGCCGCCGCGCCGCGCGCTTTTGCAGAGAGCCGGACGCGCCGCCGCGCCGCGCGCTTTTTCGGAGAGCCGGACGCGCCCACCCCCCCAACGGTCAATCAGGCCCCCTCCCCCCCCCCCCCAACTGTCTGTCCACCCCCCCCCCCCCCTCTAACGGTCAATAATCCCCCCCCCCCCGACCCCCCTTCCAACGGTTTGTCAGCCCCCCCCCCCCTCCCCAACGTCTGTCACCCCCCCCCCCCCCCCCCCCCCCCTCCGCCACCGCAGCACGCGCTTTTTTAGAGAGAGCCCCCCCCCCCCCCGAACGTCTGTCACGCCCCCCCCCCTTGCAACTGTCTGTCTGCCCCCCTCCCCGCCACCGCACCGCGCGCTTTTGCAGAGAGCCGGACTCCAACGGTCTGTCACGCCCCCCCCCTCCAACAGTCTGCCACGCCCCCCCCCCCCTCCAACGGTCTGTCACGCCCCCCGCCCCAACGTCTGTCACGCCCCCCCGCCACCGCGCCGCGCGCTTTTTTAGAGAGCCGGACGCGCCGCCGCGCCACGCGCTTTTCAAAAGCCGGACGCGCCGCCGCGCCGCGCGCTTTTTCCGAGAGCCGGACGCGCCGCCCCGCGGCGCCCTTTTTCAGAGTGCCGGACGCGCCGCCACGCCGCGCGCTTTTTCAGAGAGCCGGACGCGCCGCCGCGCCGCGCGCTTTTTTAGAGAGCCGGACGCGCCTCCGCGCCGCGCGCTTTTTCAGAGAGCCGGACGCGCCGCCGTGCCGCGCGCTCTTCAAGAGCCGGACGCGCCGCCGCGCCGCGCGCTTTTGCAGAGAGCCGGACGCGCCGCCGCGCCGCGCGCTTTGCAAGAGCCGGACGCGCCGCCGCGCCGCGCGCTTTTGCCCCCCCCCCCCCCCCCCGCCCCAATGTTCTGTCACGCCCCCCCAACCCCAGGTCTGAACGTCTACCACCCCCCCCCCGCCCCAATCGTCTGTCACGCCCCCCCAACCCCAGGTTTGAACGTCTACCACCCCCCCTTCCAACGGTCTTCCAGCCCCCCCCCCCCCCCCAAACGTCTATCACATTTGTGGAAAATCAGAATCGGAGAATTCTCGTTTTGTGGTCAACGTGAATCCGAGAATTTTCTTTTTGCGGAAAACGAGAATCCGAGAATTCTCGTTTTGTGGACAACGAGAACCCGAGAATTCTCGTTTTGTGGAAAAAGAGAATCCGACAATTTGTGGATAACGAGAATCCGAGAATTTTAATTTTGTCATAAACCAGAATTCTCTTTTTGTAGAAAATGAGAATGCGAGAAATCTCAATTTGTGGAGAACGAGAATCCTTGAAATCTCGTTTTGTGGAAAACGAGATTCCTTGAATTCTCGTTTTGTGGAAAACGAGAATCCACAAATTTGTGGAAAACAAGAATTCTCGTTTTGTGGAAAACAAGAATCGGAGAATTCTTGTTTCGTGGAAAACGAGAATCTGGAAATTTGTGGAAAAGGAGAATTCTCGTTTTGTGGAAAACCAGAATTCGAGAATTCTCGTTTTGTGGAAAACGTAAATCGGAGAAACTTGTTTCGTGGAAAACGAGAATCCGAGAATTCTAGTTTTGCGGAAAACGAGAATCCGAGAATTCTCGTTTTGTGGAAAACGGGAACTGGAGAATTCTCGTTTCGTGGAAAACCAGAATCGGAAAATTCTCTTTTTTTGGAAAATCAGAATCCGAGAATTCTGGTTTTGTGGAAAACGAGAATTCGAGAATTCTCGTTTTGTGGAAAATCAGAATCCGAGAATTCTAGTTTTGTGGTCAACGAGAATCCGAGAATTTTCTTTTTGCGGAAAACGAGAATCCCAGAATTGTCGTTTTGGGGAAAACGAGAATCCGAGAATTCTCGTTTTGTGGAGAAAGAGAACCCGAGAATTCTCGTTTTGTGGAAAAAGAGAATCCGACAATTTGTTGAAAACGAGAATCGGAGATTTCTCTTTTTGTGGAAAATCAGAATCCGAGAATTCTGGTTTTGTGGAAAACGAGACTCCGAGAATTCTCGTTTTGTGGAAAACGAGAATCCGAGAATTCTCGTTTTGTGGAAAACGGGAACTGGAGTATTCTCGTTTCGTGGAAAACCAGAAGCGGAGAATTCTTTTTTTTTGGAAAATCAGAATCCGAGAATTCTCGTTTTATGGAAAACGAGAATCGGGAAATCTGTGGAAAACAAGAATCGGGGAATTCTCTTCTTGTGGAAAACGAGACTTCAAGAATTCTCGTTTCGTGGAAAACGAGAATTCGGAAATTTGTCGAAAACGAGAATTCTTGTTTTGTGGAAAACGAGAATTCGAGAATTCTCGTTTTGTGGAAAACGAGAATCGGAGAAATCTCGTTTTGTCGAAAACGAGAATCCGATATTTCTCGTTTTCTGGAGAACGCGAATCCGAGAATTCGTGTTTTGTGGAAAACGAGACTCCGAGAATTCGCGTTTTGTGGAACGCTAGAATTCGAGAATTCTCGTTTTGTGGAAAATCAGAATCCGAGAATTCTCGTTTTGTGGTCAACGAGAATCCGAGAATTTTCTTTTTGCGGAAAACGAGAATCCGAGAATTGTCGTTTTGTCGAAAACGAGAACCCGAGAATTCTCTTTTTGTGGAAAAAGAGAATCCGACAATTTGTGGAAAACGAGAATCCGAGAATTTTAATTTTGTCGAAAACCAGAATTCTCTTCTTGCTGAAAATGAGAATGCGAGAAATCTCAATTTGTGGAAAAACGAGAATCCTTGAAATCTCGTTTTGTGGAAAACGAGACTCTGAGAATTCTCGTTTTGTGGAAAACGAGAATTCGGGAATTCTCGTTTTGTGGAAAATCAGAATCCGAGAATTCTCGTTTTGTGGTCAACGAGAATCCGAGAATTTTCTTTTTGCGACAAACGAGAATCCGAGAATTCTCGTTTTGTGGTCAACGAGAATCCGAGAATTTTCTTTTTGCGGAAAACGAGAATCCGAGAATTGTCGTTTTGTGGAAAACGAGAACCCGAGAATTCTCTTTTTGTGGAAAAAGAGAATCCGACAATTTGTGGAAAACGAGAATCCGAGAATTTTAATTTTGTCGAAAACCAGAATTCTCTTTTTGTAGAAAATGAGAATGCGAGAAATCTCAATTTGTGGAAAACGAGAATCCTTGAAATCTCATTTTGTGGAAAACGAGATTCCTTGAATTCTCGTTTTCTGGAAAACGAGAATCCACGAATTTGTGGAAAACAAGAATTCTCGTTTTGTGGAAAACGAGAATCTGGAAATTTGTGGAAAACGAGAATTCTTGTTTTGTGGAAAACGAGAATTCGAGATTTCTCGTTTTGTGGAAAACGAGAGTCCGAGAATTCTCGTTTTGTCGAAAACGGGAACTGGAGAATTCTCGTTTCGTGGAAAACCAGAAGCGAAGAATTCTCGTTTTATGGAAAACGAGAATCGGGAAATTTGTGGAAAACAAGAATTCTCGTTTTGTGGAAAACGAGAATCGGGGAATTCTCTTCTTGTGGAAAACGAGACTTCAAGAATTCTCGTTTCGTGGAAAACCAGAATTTGGAAATTTGTCGAAAACGAGAATTCTTGTTTTGTGGCAAACGAGAATTCGAGAATTCTCGTTTTGTGGAAAACGAGAATCGGAGAAATCTCGTTTTGTCGAAAACGAGATTCCTTGAATTCTCGTTTTGTGGAAAACGAGAATCCAGAAATTTGTGGAAAACAAGAATTCTCGTTTTGTGGAAAACAAGAATCGGAGAATTCTTGTTTCGTGGAAAACGAGAATCTGGAAATTTGTGGAAAACGAGAATTCTCGTTTTGTGGAAAACCAGAATTCGAGAATTCTCGTTTTGTGGAAAACGTAAATCGGAGAAGCTTGTTTCGTGGAAAACGAGAATTCGAGAATTCTCGTTTTGCGGAAAACGAGAATCCGAGAATTCTCGTTTTGTGGAAAACGGGAACTGGAGAATTCTCGTTTCGTGGAAAACCAGAATCGGAAAATTCTCTTTTTTTGGAAAATCAGAATCCGAGAATTCTGGTTTTGTGGAAAACGAGAATTCGAGAATTCTCGTTTTGTGGAAAATCAGAATCCGAGAATTCTAGTTTTGTGGTCAACGAGAATCCGAGAATTTTCTTTTTGCGGAAAACGAGAATCCCAGAATTGTCGTTTTGGGGAAAACGAGAATCCGAGAATTCTCGTTTTGTGGACAAAGAGAACCCGAGAATTCTCATTTTGTGGAAAAAGAGAATCCGACAATTTGTGGAAAACGAGAATCGGAGATTTCTCTTTTTGTGGAAAATCAGAATCCGAGAATTCTGGTTTTGTGGAAAACGAGACTCCGAGAATTCTCGTTTTGTGGAAAACGAGAATCCGAGAATTCTCGTTTTGTGGAAAACGGGAACTGGAGTATTCTCGTTTCGTGGAAAACCAGAAGCGGAGAATTCTTTTTTTTTGGAAAATCAGAATCCGAGAATTCTCGTTTTATGGAAAACGAGAATCAGGAGATCTGTGGAAAACAAGAATCGGGGAATTCTCTTCTTGTGGAAAACGAGACTTCAAGAATTCTCGTTTCGTGGAAAACGAGAATTCGGAAATTTGTCGAAAACGAGAATTCTTGTTTTGTGGAAAACGAGAATTCGAGAATTCTCGTTTTGTGGAAAACGAGAATCGGAGAAATCTCGTTTTGTCGAAAACGAGAATCCGATATTTCTCGTTTTCTGGAGAACGCGAATCCGAGAATTCGTGTTTTGTGGAAAACGAGACTCCGAGAATTCTCGTTTTGTGGAACGCTAGAATTCGAGAATTCTCGTTTTGTGGAAAATCAGAATCCGAGAATTCTCGTTTTGTGGTCAACGAGAATCCGAGAATTTTCTTTTTGCCGAAAACGAGAATCCGAGAATTGTCGTTTTGTGGAAAACGAGAACCCGAGAATTCTCTTTTTGTGGAAAAAGAGAATCCGACAATTTGTGGAAAACGAGAATCCGAGAATTTTAATTTTGTCGAAAACCAGAATTCTCTTCTTGTAGAAAATGAGAATGCGAGAAATCTCAATTTGTGGAAAAACGAGAATCCTTGAAATCTCGTTTTGTGGAAAACGAGACTCTGAGAATTCTCGTTTTGTGGAAAACGAGAATTCGGGAATTCTCGTTTTGTGGAAAATCAGAATCCGAGAATTCTCGTTTTGTGGTCCACGAGAATCCAAGAATTTTCTTTTTGCGACAAACGAGAATCCGAGAATTGTCGTTTTGTGGAAAACGAGAACCCGAGAATTCTCTTTTTGTGGAAAAAGAGAATCCGACAATTTGTGGAAAACGAGAATCCGAGAATTTTAATTTTGTCGAAAACCAGAATTCTCTTTTTGTAGAAAATGAGAATGCGAGAAATCTCAATTTGTGGAAAACGAGAATCCTTGAAATCTCATTTTGTGGAAAACGAGATTCCTTGAATTCTCGTTTTCTGGAAAACGAGAATCCACGAATTTGTGGAAAACAAGAATTCTCGTTTTGTGGAAAACGAGAATCTGGAAATTTGTGGAAAACGAGAATTCTTGTTTTGTGGAAAACGAGAATTCGAGATTTCTCGTTTTGTGGAAAACGAGAGTCCGAGAATTCTCGTTTTGTCGAAAACGGGAACTGGAGAATTCTCGTTTCGTGGAAAACCAGAAGCGAAGAATTCTCGTTTTATGGAAAACGAGAATCGGGAAATTTGTGGAAAACAAGAATTCTCGTTTTGTGGAAAACGAGAATCGGGGAATTCTCTTCTTGTGGAAAACGAGACTTCAAGAATTCTCGTTTCGTGGAAAACCAGAATTTGGAAATTTGTCGAAAACGAGAATTCTTGTTTTGTGGCAAACGAGAATTCGAGAATTCTCGTTTTGTGGAAAACGAGAATCGGAGAAATCTCGTTTTGTCGAAAACGAGATTCCTTGAATTCTCGTTTTGTGGAAAACGAGAATCCAGAAATTTGTGGAAAACAAGAATTCTCGTTTTGTGGAAAACGAGAATCGGAGAATTCTTGTTTCTTGGAAAACGAGAATCTGGAAATTTGTGGAAAACGAGAATTCTCGTTTTGTGGAAAACGAGAATTCGAGAATTCTCGTTGTGTGGAAAACGAGAATCCGAGAATTCTCGTTTTGTGGAAAACGGGAACTGGAGAATTCTCGTTTTGTGGAAAACCAGAAGCAGAGAATTCTCGTTTTGTGGAAAACGAGAATCGGGAAATTTGTGGAAAACAAGAATTCTCGTTTTGAGGAAAACGAGAATCGGGGAATTCTCTTCTTGTGGAAAACGAGACTTCAAGAATTCTCGTTTCGTGGAAAACGAGCATTTGGAAATTTGTCGAAAACGAGAATTCTTGTTTTGTGGAAAACGAGAATTCGAGAATTCTCGTTTTGTGGAAAACGAGAATCGGAGAAATCTCGTTTTGTCGAAAACGAGAATCCGAGATTTCTCGTTTTCTGGAGAACGCGAATCCGAGAATTCGTGTTTTGTGGAAAACGAGACTCCGAGAATTCTCGTTTTGTGGCAAACGAGAATTCGAGAATTCTCGTTTTGTGGAAAATCAGCATCCGAGAATTCCCGGCATCCCAGCATCCCAGCATCCCAGCATCCCGAAGACTCTACCGGGTTGTGCGCATGGTGGTGTTTGCAAGGTTTCGGAGTGCCGCCCCGTACCGAAACCACGACCCCACGACCGTCCCTGACCCGTGACCCAAGCCAACGAGCTAAATCATTTGCTCAAAATGGCGAAGGCTTGAAAACTTCGTTGGGTTGGCGGGTACAACCCATTTTCCCTTTTGTGTTGGGCGTGATGGTTTTCCACCGATTTGCCCTTGTCCACACAAGGGTAGGTATACAAGGTACGAAGTACTCGTGTGGCTCACATTACGTGGAAAAATCTTCGTGGCGTGCAAAATTGCCACTACATACGGCGAGGACTTAAGCCTAGAGGGAGGGGTCGTCCTCTACAATACAAGTATTCTAATAAGAATTGCAATGGGTGCCTTTGCCCCGTCACTCTATGAGTGGGTGGGGTCTTCAAAGGCAAAGAGTGGCGTTGCGGATTCGGGCCGTCTCCGCCGCCTGGGTATTTGTCCCCGGTCGCTATGCGTCCCCGGGTTGGGAGTGGGTACCCTCCATTGCCATTGCATGGGGCCGCATGCTGGCTGGGTGTGCTCTTCATGTCCTTGATGAATTTCGCGGGGGAATTCCTGCCTGCAACGAGAGGGAACAGACAATATGATGAAAAGGGCGAGTGTGCACATGCATATGTTTATGAGAGAATATGTATATTAATGTTTTCTCTAGAGTTCCCCACGAGTGGACTTGGATTTCCACAACACCCGAGGGGTCCTCTATCCCAGCACCCAACCAAACGGGTTGGGATATGGGCGTGGCATTTTTCTTTATAGAGACCCGTGCGTGGACTTGGATTTCCACAACACACACGAGTCTCTCTGTCCGAGACACACCAAAACCGGGTGTGCCCGTGGCCAATGGTAGCGTGTGTGTGCGCATGCCATTAATTTAGTTACGGGATTATATGGTTGCCTATTACGTTGGTTATCACCCGCCCCCCGAACAAGCAAGACCTAGGTTGACACCTACCTTTGGGGTTTTGTAGCCGTGTACACCGGCCCAAGTTTACACACGGAGGTGTAAACATGAACCGTCATACACGGTGTAGAGGGGTTGGGGGAGTAAAACTCCTTCGGGGCGTGTCATCGTGCCCCCGGGGAGTAGGGTGGGCTGATACACCACCGGGACCGTACGGGCGACCTCCCCAATTTGCAACCTGGAGGTGACCCCCTGCGCTACGGCCCGCCGGTGGCACACCCGGCGACAAAGGTAACACGCGAGCTAACCTAAGTGTTTATACGCACGCCCCCAAGACACACACGAACACCAAGCAACAAGGTGGCGTATCTATACACGTGTTCTATTGTGGATATGCTTACTGTTTGTTGTGTGTACGTGAGTAGTTTGTGGAAGCTCTTGCACGTGCCGTATGTGTGGAGTGCCACCATCACGTGCCCCAAGGCCGCCACCGCGAGACCCACACTCTGTGATGCCCTCCGGGCGAGTGTGTGCCCCCGGGCCCTGCCAGTGGGTGTGCGCGCACAAGTGTGTCTTGTGTTTGTCGGTGTGCATCGCTCTATTATGTGTATATATGATATATATACGTAGTATGGCTCCTAGGTGAGGGGTTAGCAGTGAGGTCAGGTTATTATTACATGGTTATGAGGTTTGTCTATTTAAGTGTGTCTACTCACACCCTCATCCCATCTCCGTACCTCCTCCTTTACCCTCTATGTGGTGCATCACGTGTGACACACATGCTAAGTTAGACATCCATACGGACACGACCCTTGGCTGAGCCGTGCCCGTATCGTACAGTCACAACCGTGACTGGTTCATTCATCCTGGTCCGTTCCACTCGATCATTTTTCTTTGGTGTCTGGTCTGTTTGACAGGTGGGCCTTTGGCTAGGCCTTGTCTCGGTCTTTTACAAGCAAGTAATCAAGCAAGTTTACATCTTACAAGCAAGAGCTCACTCATTACTACAAGCGTTACGGGCGAGCACATCAAGAACATCAAGCACATCAAGCCCTCATAAACGATCTAAAGCACGTGGGTGCAAGGTGTGGGCATCGTACCCGTGTTTTGGTTTGTGCCTAACTGATCGTCGATCATTTACCCTGAGGCCATCGTGACCTCTTTCCTCTACTTAGTGAGCTACCGCGCGCACTGTGGGGCCATCGTGGCCGTGTTTATTAGTGGGCCTAAGCATGCACAAGACAGAGGCAGGCACAAGACGGTGATGCATCGCAAGGCAACAATATGGCAAGATCACGGTGTTCACTGTTCCAAAGTGTGAAAAAAGAGCTGTGGTGGCTGTAAGGACTGTTACCACGGTTGCCCCGCGTTGCACTGCGAGACAGGACCGTTAGCCCCCCATGGTAACAGTCCCCTGGCCGAAGGCCATCAAGTTTTGTTGTGTCCCTTGTGAATGTTTCCCTGGCCTCTATCTCTTTTATCCCTCGTGCTCCCTTGTGCAGGCACAGTCCTACGTTGCTGTTTGACACTCCCGTCAATTCTCCTGGCAGTTTTTTCAAAAAGTGAAATTTTTGCACTTTCGCGTCGCACCGCTTCGCATGTACCATTACCTTCAGTTTTGTTTAAAAGTGTGATTTCACTTTGCCTTTAGTTTTAATTCTTTGAAAAACTACCTGCCCTTACCTACTGGACCCCACATGCCTCATGCGACACGCAGGGACCAGACTCTACGCGCAACAGCAGGTCATTTCCAGGGTGTATTCAAGGTACAAGTAGGACTTTTTGGGCAAGTTGTGGTGTGTTTTGGGCCATCATTTTTTGGTGAGTAACCTCAAACCCAAGTTCTTTTGGCCAAGGTAAGTCCCCCCCAAGGGCCCCCAAGGGTTTGAGTTGCGCAATTTTGGGGGGACGCGCAGTTTGGGGGTTGGGGATGGTTTGGGAAAGTGAAACCTTGTCGGGACATAAAGTGGGGTAAGTGTGGACCTATCTTGAAATAAAAGTACCTACCCCCCCTATTTTGACGTCGCCCGATCGCGTGGTGACGTCTGATTTCACCGGGGGGCCGATATTACTGAGTTTTTTTTTGTCAGCCCCCCCCCCAACGTCTGTCACGCCCCCTCCCCCCCCCCCCCTCCAACGGTCTGTCAGCCCCCCCTCCCCGCCGCGCCGCGCGCTTTTCAAAAGCCGTACTCCAACAGTCTGTCACCCCCCCCCCCCCCCCGGTCTGTCACGCCCCCCCCCCCCCCCCCCCCACAACAACGGTCTGTCACACCCCCCCCCTTCCAACGGTTTGTCAGCCCCCCGCCCGAACGTCTGTCACGCCCCCCCCACCCCCCCCCCGCGCCGCCGCGCCACGTGCTTTTTAAGAGCCGGACGCGCCGCCGCGCCGCGCGCTTTTTCAGAGAGCCGGACGCGATGCCGCGCCGCGCGCTTTTTTAGAGTGCCGGACGCGCCGCCGCGCTGCGCGCTTTTTCAGAGAGCCGGACGCGCCGCCGCGCCGCGCGCTTTTGCAAAGAGCCGGACGCGCAGCCGCGCCGCGCGCTTTCGCAGATCCGGACGCGCCTCCGCGCCGCGCGCTTTTTCAGAGAGCCGGACGCGCCGCCGCGCCGCGCGCTTTTCAAGAGCTGGACGCGCCGCTGCGCCGCGCGCTTTTGCCCCCCCCCCCCCCCCCCGCCTCAATCCCCGCGCCGCCGCGCCACGTGCTTTTTAAGAGCCGGACGCGCCGCCGCGCCGCGCGCTTTTTCAGAGAGCCGGACGCGCCGCCGCGCCGCGCGCTTTTTTAGAGTGCCGGCCGCGCCGCCGCGCTGCGCGCTTTTTCAGAGAGCCGGACGCGCCGCCGCGCCGCGCGCTTTTGCAGAGAGCCGGACGCGCAGCCGCGCCGCGCGCTTTCGCAGATCCAGACGCGCCTCCGCGCCGCGCGCTTTTTCAGAGAGCCGGACGCGCCGCTGCGCCGCGCGCTTTTGCCCCCCCCCCCCGCCCCAATGGTCTGTCACGCCCCCCCCACCCCAGGTCTGTCAGCCCCCCCCCCCCCTTCCAACGATCTGTCAGCCCCCCCCCCCCCCCCCCCCCCCCTCCCCGCCACCGCACTGCGCGCTTTTTTAGAGAGCCGGACGCGCCGCCGCGCCGCGCGCTTTTGCAGAGAGCCGGACGCGCCGCGCGCTTTTGCAGAGAGCTGGACGCGCCGCCGCGCCGCGCGCTTTTTCAGAGAGCCGGACGCCCCCCAACGGTCAATCACGCCCCCTCCCCCCCCCCCCTCTAACAGTCTGTCAGCCCCCCCCCCCCAATGGTCTGTCACGCCCCCCCGACCGCGCCCCCCCCCCCCCTTCCAACGGTCTGTCAGCCGCCCCCCCCCCCCCCAACGTCTGTCACCCCCCCCCCCCCCCTCCGCCACCGCACCGCGCGCTTTTGCAGAGAGCCGTACGCGCCCCCCCCCCCCCCCCGAACGTATGTCACGCCCCCCCCCCCCCCGAACGTATGTCACGCCCCCCCCCCCCCCCCTCCCCGCCAGCACACCGCGCGCTTTTGCAGAGAGCCGGACGCGCCGCCGCGCCGCGCGCTTTTTAAGAGCCGGACTCCAACGGTCTGTCACGCCCCCCCCCCCCCTCCAACAGTCTGCCACGCCCCCCCCCCCCCCCCCCCCCCCCCCCTCCAACGGTCTGTCACGCCCCCCGCCCAAACGTCTTTCACGCCCCCCCGCCACCGCGCCGCCCCAAAGGTCTGTCACGCCCCCCCAACCCCAGGTCTGTCAGCCCCCCCCCCCCCCTTGCAACGATCTGTCAGCCCCCCCCCCCGCCCCCTCCCCGCCACCGCACTGCGCGCTTTTTTAGAGAGCCGGACGCGCCGCCGCGCCGCGCGCTTTTTCAGAGCCGGACGCGCCGCCGCGCCGCACGCTTTTGCAGAGAGCCGGACGCCCCCCAACGGTCAATCACGCCCCCTCCCCCCCCCCCCCTCTAACGGTCTGTCACCCCCCCCCCCCCCCCAATGGTCTGTCACGCCCCCCCGACCGCGCCCCCCCCCCCCCCCCCCCCCCCCCCTTCCAACGGTCTCTCAGCCCCCCCCCCCCCCCCAACGTCCGTCACGCCCCCCCCCCTCCGCCACCGCACCGCGCGCTTTTTTAGAGAGCCGCCCCCCCCCCCCCCCCCCCGAACGTCTGTCACGCTCCCCCCCCCCCCCCCGTGCAACGGTCTGTCAGCCCCCCTCCCCGCCAGCGCACCGCGCGCTTTTGCAGAGAGCCGGACGCGCCGCCGCGCCACGCGCCCTTCAAGAGCCGGACTCCAACGGTCTGTCACGCCCCCCCCCCCCCCTCCAACGGTGTGCCACGCCCCCCCCCCCCTGCAACAGTCTCTCACGCCCCCCGCCCCAACGTCTGTCACGCCCCCCCGCCACCGCGCCGCGCGCTTTTTTAGAGAGCCGGACGCGCCGCCGCGCCGCGCGCTTTTTTAGAGAGCCGGACGCGCCTCTGCGCCGCGCGCTTTTTCAGAGAGCCGGACGCGCCGCCGCGCCGCGCGCTTTTTCAAAGAGCCGGACGCGCCGCCGCGCCGCGCGCTTTTTCAGAGAGCCAGACGCGCCGCCGCGCCGCGCGCTTTTTCACAGAGCCGCACGCGCCGCCGCGCCGCGCGCTTTTTCAGAGAGCCGGACGCGCTGCCGCGGTCTCCAACAGGTTGTGCCCCCCTCCCCCCCCCCCCCCCGCCCCAATGCTCTTTCAAGCCCCCCCAACCCCACGTCTGTCATCCCCCCCCCCCTCCAACGGTCTGTCACCCCCCCCCCCGCCACCGCACCGCGCGCTTTTGCAGAGAGCCGGACCCCCCCCCCCCGAACGTCTGTTATGCCCCCCCCCCCCCCCCCCTCCAACGGTCTGTCATCCCCCCCCCCCTTCCAACGGTCTGTCAGCCCCCCCCCCCCCCAACAACGGTCTGACAGCCCCCCCCCCCCCCTTCAAACGGTCTGTCAGCCCCCCGCCCCAACGTCTGTCACGCCCCCCCCCCCCCCCCCCGCCACCGCGCCGCGCGCTTTTTTAGAGAGCCGGACGCGCCGCCGCGCCGCGCGCTTTTTCAGAGTGCCGGACGCGCCGCCGCGCCGGGCGCTTTTTCAGAGAGCCGGACGCGCCGTCGCGCCGCGCGCTTATTCAGAGAGCCGGACGAGCCTGTGCGCCGTGCGCTTTTTCAGAGAGCCGGACGCGCCGCCGCGCCGCGCGCTTTTGCAGAGAGCCGGACGCGCCGCCGCGCCGCGCGCTTTTTCAGAGAGCTGGACGCGCCGCCGCGCCGCGCGCTTTTCAAGAGCCGGACGCGCCGCCGCGCCGCGCGCTTTTTCAGAGCCGGACGCGCCGCCGCGCCGCGCGCTTTTGCAGAGAGCCGGAATGCGCCGCCGCGCAGCGCGCTTTTTTAGTGAGCCGGACGCGCCGCCGCGCCGCGCGTTTTTCTAGAGAGCCGGACGCGCCGCCGCGCCGCGCGCTTTTTCAGAGAGCCGAACGCGCTGCCGCGGTCTCCCCCCCCCCCCCCCGAACGTCTGTCATGCCCCCCCCCCCCCTGCAACGGTCTGTGAGCCCCCCCCCCCCCTCCCTGCCACCGCACCGCGCGCTTTTGCAGAGAGCCGGACTCCAACGGTCTGTCATCCCCCCCCCCCCTTCCAACGGTCTGTCAGCCCCCCGCCCCAACGTCTGTCACGCCCCCCCCCCCCCCCCCGCCACCGCGCCGCGCGCTTTTTTAGAGAGCCGGACGCCCGCCGCGCCGCACGCTTATTCAGAGAGCCGGACGCGCCTCTGCGCCGCGCGCTTTTTCAAAGAGCCGCACGCGCCGCCGCGCCGCGCGCTTTTGCAGAGAGCCGGACGCGCTGCCGCGCCGCACGCTTTTTGAGAGAGCCGGACGCGCCGCCGCGCCACGCGCTTTTCAAGAGCCGGACGCGCCGCCGCGCCGCGCGCATTTTAAGAGCCGGACGCGCCGCCGCGCCGCGCGCTTTTGCAGAGAGCCGGAATGCGCCGCCGCGCCGCGCGCTTTTTTAGAGAGCCGGACGCGCCGCCGCGCCGCGCGCTTTTTAAGAGAGCCGGACGCGCCGCCGCGCCGCGCGCTTTTTCAGAGAGCCGGACGCGCTGCCGCGGTCTCCCCCCCCCCCCCCCCCCGAACTTCTGTCATGCCCCCCCCCCCCCCCCTCCAACGGTCTGTCAGCCCCCCCCCCCTTCCCCGCCACCGCACCGCGCGCTTTTGCAGAGAGCCGGACTCCAACGGTCTGTCATCCCCCCCCCCCTTCCAACGGTCTGTCAGCCCCCCCCCCCAACAACGGTTTGACACGCCCCCCCCCCCCTTCAAACGGTCTTTCAGCCCCCCGCCCCAACGTCTGTCAGCCCCCCCCCCCCCGCCACCGCGCCGCGCGCTTATTCAGAGAGCCGGACGCGCCGCTGCGCCGCGCGCTTTTTCAGAGAGCCGGACGCGCCGCCGCGCCGCGCGCTTTTGCAAAGAGCCGGACGCGCCGCCGCGCTGCGCGCTTTTTCAGAGAGCCGGACGCGCCGCCGCGCCGCGCGCTTTTCAAGAGCCGGACGCGCCGCCGCGCCGCGCGCATTTTAAGAGCCGGACGCGCCGCCGCGCCGCGCGCTTTTTTAGAGAGCCGGACGCGCCTCTGCGCCGCGCGCTTTTTCAGAGAGCCGGACGCGCCGCCGCGCCGCGCGCTTTTTCAAAGAGCCGGACGCGCCGCCGCGCCGCGCGCTTTTCCAGAGTGCCGGACGCGCCGCCGCGCCGCGCGCTTATTCAGAGAGCCGGACGCGCCGCTGCGCCGCGCTCTTTTTCAGAGAGCCGGACGCGCCGCCGCGCCGCGCGCTTTTGCAAAGAGCCGGACGCGCCGCCGCGCTGCGCGCTTTTTCAGAGAGCCGGACGCGCCGCCGCGCCGCGCGCTTTTCAAGAGCCGGACGCGCCGCCGCGCCGCCCGCATTTTAAGAGCCGGACGCGCCGCCGCGCCGCGCGCTTTTTTAGAGAGCCGCACGCGCCGCCGCGCCGCGCGCTTTTTCAAAGAGCCGGACGCGCCGCCGCGCCGCGCGCTTTTTCAGAGAGCCGGACACGCCGCCGCGCCGCGCGCTTTTTCACAGAGCCGCACGCGCCGCCGCGCCGCGCGCTTTTTTAGTGAGCCGGACGCGCCGCCGCGCCGCGCGTTTTTCTAGAGAGCCGGACGCGCCGCCGCGCCGCGCGCTTTTTCAGAGAGCCGAACGCGCTGCCGCGGTCCCCCCCCCCCCCCCCCCCGAACGTCTGTCATGCCCCCCCCCCCCCCCTCCAACGGTCTGTCAGCCCCCCCCCCCCTCCCTGCCACCGCACCGCGCGCTTTTGCAGAGAGCCGGACTCCAACGGTCTGTCATCCCCCCCCCCCCTTCCAACGGTCTGTCAGCCCCCCGCCCCAACGTCTGTCACCCCCCCCCCCCCCCCCCGCCACCGCGCCGCGCGCTTTTTTAGAGAGCCGGACGCGCCGCCGCGCCGCGCGCTTATTCAGAGAGCCGGACGCGCCTCTGCGCCGCGTCCTTTTTCAAAGAGCCGCACGCGCCGCCGCGCCGCGCGCTTTTGCAGAGAGCCGGACGCGCTGCCGCGCCGCACGCTTTTTCAGAGAGCCGGACGCGCCGCCGCGCCACGCGCTTTTCAAGAGCCGGACGCGCCGCCGCGCCGCGCGCATTTTAAGAGCCGGACGCGCCGCCGCGCCGCGCGCTTTTGCAGAGAGCCGGAATGCGCCGCCGCGCCGCGCGCTTTTTTAGAGAGCCGGACGCGCCGCCGCGCCGCGCGCTTTTTAAGAGAGCCGGACGCGCCGCCGCGCCGCGCGCTTTTTTAGAGAGCCGGACGCGCTGCCGCGGTCTCCCCCCCCCCCCCGAACGTCTGTCATGCCCCCCCCCCCCCCTCCAACGGTCTGTCAGCCCCCCCCCCCCTTCCCCGCCACCGCACCGCGCGCTTTTGCAGAGAGCCGGACTCCAACGGTCTGTCATCCCCCCCCCCCTTCCAACGGTCTGTCAGCCCCCCCCCCCCCCAACAACGGTTTGGCACGCCCCCCCCCCCCCCTTCAAACGGTTTTTCAGCCCCCCGCCCCAACGTCTGTCAGCCCCCCCCCCCCCCCCCCCCCGCCACCGCGCCGCGCGCTTTTTCAGAGTGCCGGACGCGCCGCCGCGCCGCGCGCTTATTCAGAGAGCCGGACGCGCCGCTGCGCCGCGCGCTTTTTCAGAGAGCCGGACGCGCCGCCGCGCCGCGCGCTTTTGCAAAGAGCCGGACGCGCCGCCGCGCTGCGCGCTTTTTCAGAGAGCCGGACGCGCCGCCGCGCCGCGCGCTTTTCAAGAGCCGGACGCGCCGCCGCGCCGCGCGCATTTTAAGAGCCGGACGCGCCGCCGCGCCTCGCGCTTTTGCAGAGAGCCGGACTCCAACGGTCTGTCATCCCCCCCCCCCCTTCCAACGGTCTGTCAGCCCCCCCCCCCAACAACGGTCTGACACGCCCCCCCCCCCCCCAGAAAAGTTTATAGTGTTTTCAGCACTGTGTTTTTGCTTCTCCTGCTGCTTGATGTTGCTGTAGGGTGTCCTGTTGCTTGTTTTGGGAGATGAAAAGCTTTTGTTTATTGAAATACAGTAAGTCCAAGTCAATCCAGGATAGCCCAAGCCAGAAGTGTGCAAGGAGAAGGTAATTCAGGATCAAAGCATGAAGGGCTGCAGTGTAAACAGTGAAAGATAGATGGATATTCACAGAAACTGCAACTCAGGTCACAAATGAATGCATATTCACAAAGATAGCTGAAATGTTTTTGGAAAAGAGTTAGAAAACTGCCTCAGGATCACTCTCTCTCCATAGTGCCATCTTAGGAGATGTGCACTCTTTGTTTTGGGTCCCATATGTGCTGAGGTGGCATGGTATGTGGCGATGAGGTCACTGCCATGTCACATGGGATCTTCCTACTTAGCTAGGCTGACCGGGAATTGAACCCAGGACCTCTCAAAAAGAGGTGCTCAGCCCCCTAGGGTGCATACCACTAGGATAGCTAAGAATTCATGGAAAAACATAGATAAATTCATAGGCTCTACTTTAGGTATGTCAGTGCTCAGTCAACTCAGGAAAAGATGTTTTACTTCACATTGAAAGGGGATTAAGGGGTCCACTCCACATCCTGATTGGGTGTTTGGTTCCATAGGTCAAAATGTGTTATCACCACTTTTGGTGGGACCAATACTAAGATAAAAATGCATGGATGCTCAGTGCATCTCTAATACAACTAGAGTATGCCTCAAAGCAATGGAAAAGCACTTTTTCTTACTCCCCCCTTGTGCTGTGGTGGCCACCACTGTCGCATTTTAGGAAAAAGGGAATTTTTCTTGGCCTTTCCTTGGTTTCCACATCTACTTTGAAATACCTACAGTCTCCCTCACACTGAAAAATGAGCGCTCACCATGGCTGGCGCTCTTTTGCTGCTCTGATTGTATCATATCCTACAGAAGACTCAGCGCTCATGGCGCTGCCGGGGCTCCTGTGGCTTGGTTGGGTTAGTATGGGAGCATGCCAAACATGTGCATATGCATCCCTCCCTCCAAGACGCAGCGTCGACACAAACCCAACGCAAGACACCATATACACACTCGCATGGGTTCTCGTAAACCTGCTGGCGACCTGTGACCTGTCTTAGGGCGAAGGGAGTCGGAAAAGAAATTAATTTGCCCCTTGGTGGGGTCTTGGTTCTCCTCAGTCTCTCCAGGCACCTGCGTTTCGGCCTGAACACGGCCTACTCAGCGAGGCTGCGCGTGGGTATCTGCAGAGGCAGGAATGGGAGAATTATGGACGAATCCACGCAAAAACGAAGCGACGACACCAAAATCCGTCAAATGACGGCGTAGAATTTTTCTGAAACGACACACCTGAGCAGAATCCAATTGTGCATCAGAAGCACATTTTTATAGAAATTATAGTCATCTCTGGATTTTTTAAATCCAGAAATTCATACGCATAAAATGGCGGCGCGCAGGAGCGGCTCCTAGCGAAGCGCCGGAAAATGGAGAAATAATGTAGAGTGTGCGTGTAGGAGTGGTAGTCCTGAGTGGGGGCTTGAGCCAGTTGCCCCAGTGCTCGCCCACCAGGATGGTGCCACTGTAGGGTGTGTAGGACCTGTAGTGCGTGTGTCACTGTCCCACCCGTTTCCTACAATTTTAACAGGGTTGGTGGGCTGTGGCAGTGGTTAGGTCAGTGTTTTGGCCACATAGCAAAACGGCGTTTTCATGCCTTCATAGCTTTTGGCCACCCCTCCCTGTAGTAGACAGATAGGTAGGGAAAACAATACCTGGACTAGCACGCTGGGTATTCCCCCAAGGTTTTGCGCCAGCACAGAAATTGGGCGCATAGGGGAGGGGAGACCCGGGGCGTACCCCGTGGCATCAATAAGCCAACCCTCCAGGTTTAGCAAGGGCGCAGACTTGGGTATAATTAGGACACCACTTCTGCGGCTTGCTCTCAGGACCTTAGGAATAGCACACTCACACATACGCTTTGGCAGGTAAGGGTAAGGTTCAGTCCCTAGCTTTAGTCTTGGAGGCAAGCGTCTCAGCGAGCCTCAGCAACTCCCCAAGGTTGTTCTGGGACAAGTAGTCAACCAGAACTGAGTTTAGGCGTCCCTCAGGTAGAACAAATGCAGAGAAGGGCTCCCAGGTGGCCTCTTCGACTCCAAACCCTTCCCAGAGGGTGAGGAAGCGATAGCGGTGGCGTAGGACAGACTTCACCAGGTAGAAGCCCTCCTTAGCCATCTCCTCGGCGTTCATGTCGGGGAGTTCACCTTCAACTTCCATAGGGCTGGCAGCCCCTTGTAGGTCCAGAGCGGCGATTTCCTCGTCGTTCAGCTCCCACTCCTCCCCACAGAGGTCTTCAGGATCATGGTAGCGCTTCGGGTGTTGAGCAGCGCACACCAGGGTCCCCCCTAGACGGGGAGAACACCGCACGGTGATACGGTGTCCATCCACTGATAGGATCTTGTACGGCCCGAAGTATGGGTCATCGCTGGTAGAGCGTGGCCAGGCGGGCAGTCGACTGTGGTGCACCAGCACCCAGTCCCCCTCTTGGTAGGTGGCCGGTACTCGGTGCTTGTTCTTCTTGTTCCACTGTCGCTCCCTCACTCTCTGGAGCATAGCCTTGGCCTTGTCCACCTTCGCTTGTTGCTCTTGCACCCATTCACCCACAGAAGAATGGGTGTCCTCTGGATAGGGGGCATGTAGGAACCACGCCGGGCGCCCCAGGAATAGCTCATGGGGCGAGTAGCCAGTCGCTGAACTCTCTTGGGAGTTCATCATCAAGGATATGACGGGGAGTAGTCTCACCCAGTCTCTGGTGCGTTCAGTTTTGCACCATATCCTGACGTTCTCCTTCAGGACACGAATCTGTCGCTCACATAGGGGGTTGCTCGTGTGAGAGTAGGGAATCCCCGTAGACACCTGGACATTGAGGGATCTCAGGACCCTCTTGTACGAGCCAGTATCTGGGCGTACTCGCACGTCCTCATCGGAGTTGATCTCCTTGGGCGCCCCATAGACACAAAACCACTCCTCCAGGAGTATCTTGATAGTTTCCTCCCCGGTAATGTGCTTGGTACATGGGAACACCCTGGTAAACCTGGTCAACCCACAGGTTACCACGAGGGCGAAGTCATAGCCCCCGAACTTCGGCATCTCCGTGTAGTCCACGTATAGAACACTGTTAGCACAGTGAGGGATGGGCAGGGTCGAGTAGAGACCTCTGTCCCTGATATCCCCTGGTTTACAGGACCTGCACGGGCACTTGTCCACGATAGGCTGGAGGGTTTTCCGCAGTTGGTCATCAGTCCACGTAGTGTGGAACCACTGCTTGAACAGCCTCAGGGTACGGTCAGCACCCACATGACCGCTGGACTCATGGGTCCACTTCAGCAGCGCTGGGACTCGGTCACTAGGCACCACGATGCGGTCCTCGTGCCAGAGGTAGCTCTTGTCCCTCTTCCACTGGGCCTGGTTGACCAGGAGGGGTTCAAGGCGTTTCTCCAGGCGCTTGTAGATATCCCCAAACTCCTTCAGGTACTCCGATTGTTGGAGTCCATCTAGGGGGCGTATCATGGTCATGTTCAGGTCCAGGTGTACGTCCATACGGCTGAACGCCTCCTTAGCCAGCGCTTCAGACCGGGCACCAATCAGGGCGTCGAAGTTGTTGCGGCTGATGTAGTCGGCGCACTCGTTCTTCACTCCCTGGATATGGTGTACCGTCAGCCGTAGTTGACTGAGGTAGGTCCACCAGCGACGTAGCTTGGCCTTCTCAGGTGGGGGACCCTTCTGGAAACTGCGGACCGGTTCTTGGTCGCATAGCCAGACCACAGGGTTACTCCCCAACAGTCGTGCTTGTGAGGATAGCACCAGCATACCCGCGAGCAATTCCTGCTCATAGGTGGAGTAGTTCCCCCTGGCCTGGTTCCACTTCCAGTTCCAGTGGCCCAGAGGTACTAGGACCCACTTGTCGTCAGGGTAGCTGTGCTTGAGGGTTCCATCTCGGTTGAGACCTTCCGTCCCCCATTGGGAAATGGCCGAGCCGAACTCCTCCTTCTCTAGTGCTTGCCATTGGAACAACGTTCCACCACCGCCCACATTGCTGGCGTCGGTCACCAGGATAATCTCCCCTTGTGCTCTAGGCACGCCCAAGCACTTAGCGTTGGCTACCTTGTCTTTGAGCTCGTCAAACGCTTGTTGCTCTTGTGGGCCCCAGCGCCAAGTCGTACTCTTCTTGATCAAGTCCGTCAGTACAGCGCTGGTGTAGGTGAAGTTTTTGATGTGGCGGCGATAGAAGTTGCACGCCCCAATGAAACTGCGTACATCATGAAGTCCTTTCTTGGGGTCTTCGTGTCGTACCTTGGCATCCATCAGGGGTTTGGCCTTAGAGGCCGCTGGGGTCCACCACCCATAGCCAACGTCAAACCCCAAGTACTGCATGGTCTCCTGCATGAACTCACACTTCTCCAGCTTGAGTCGTGTGTGGTTCTCCTGGCAGACCGCAAAGAACTCACCCAAGAGGATTAGGTGATCCTCCTGGGTATTGGTCCCGAGGCATACATCGTCGATGTGAGCCTCCATCTGGGCCCCACGGGATATGAGCTCCTGCACCTTAGGTCTCCTTCGTAGGATGGACAAGATCTTGTTCATCAGCTCTTGGAACAGAGCGGGTGCGTTAGCCACGCCAAATGGCATGACCTTCCACTTGAATACCCTCCCCTGAGGGGTGATGAAGGCCAGTAGTTCCTGCGCGTTGGGCGTCAAGTCCACTTGCCAGAATCCACTTCGCTTGTCCATCTTGGTCTTGTAGCGACAGGAGGCTATCTTCTCCAGGGTAGACTCCATATTGGGAATGGACCCTGAGTGGTTCAGCGTCTTCTTGTTCAGCTCTCCGTAGTCCACTACCAGCCGTTTGGCTGTAGACCCAGGTTTAGCCACCAGGAAACAGGGGCTGCAGTGTAGGGGGTAGTCCCCGTCCTTGTACTCCAGGACTAGGCCAGCGTCGATACATTCTTGTATCTGGCGCTCAATCTCGTCGGCCTACTCTTTAGGAGCTGGATAGGGTCTCCTCCGGATCTTGTGACCCACGAACTCGGGTTTCAGCTTGAGGTCCATCTGTACCAGCTTGTCACATGAGGCTGGAGGGGGTAGTTCTCCAAACACCTCCAGATAGGTCCTTATCAGCTTCTGTACCCGCGGGTCCAAGACCTTGATCTTGTCCTCCATGTCCTCGTCGGAGTGTAAGTTGCTTGCCCCCTGAGTAATAGACGTCGGGAGGTGGTCCTCCACCGACTCTTCGCCCGTGGTAGTATCCTTCAGCCCTTGGTAGGCGTACAGAAGGTCTTGTTCAACCATCTCCGGTGGACGATGGCAACATAGGCAAGCTCGAGGGGGTTCACATACACATTCCTCCGAGAGGTCGTCCTCCTCTGGGGTCCTCACATGGGCGCCCCACACGCTCTTCATGAGCTTAAGATCTACCTCCCTTTGCCAGGTGGTGATCTTCTGTTCGAGGTCCTCCTTCAATTGGGATAGGTCTCCCATACGTCCTTGCTTCAATGGCCATGAGCTGCGGGTAGGCTTCGCGTAGCATAGCTTTTTCGCCACCATCTTCCTCTTGGAATCCACATACTCCCTGAGCCTGGATCGGGGGTCCAGCTCCTCATCCACGGGGTCTTCCACCCTCATGGAGAGTAGGGGTTTTAGTGGGGCGACGTACTCGGCGTTCTCCACTTCCTCCACCGCGGTCTGCACGAAGAAGGCGTCGTGCTCAGTTTCGTCTGAGTGGATAGAGCTAGGTAGCTCAGACTGTCCACACTCAGAGACTCCATCAGGAACAGGTACATGGCAGGGGGAGTTGGGGGCGTTGGTGTCAGTCACGACGTACTCATCTCCTCCGGGTGTAGTTTCAACAGCATCTTGAGGTCGTAGGCGATCCTTCAAGTCACCCAAGGCGAGTCCATCGCTTTCACGTTGTATAGCCAGGACCAGAGTCGGGTCCAAATCCTCCCAGGGAATGGAGGTAAGACCTCCGTCCACCACGCTTAGCATGCTCCCCCATCCGGGCTTCCCAATGGGCGTCTTGCGTCCCAGAGGCACGTAGATGGCCTCATCAGGTAACCGCACAGAGCTGATAGTCAGCTTGTCAAGGAGGGTTCGCCAGTACTCGTTGCCTCCATGGGCTCCCCAATCGGGGGAACACAGGACCATACGGGAACGTTCCAAGGCCACCTTGGTCAGCACCTTCCCCAGTTCACTGAACCTGGGGTTCCCGTAGGCCATCCCGAAAGAGGGCCAGTAAAATTTGTAGCTGCAGTTCTTCCCCTTGCTGCAGTAAAGGTCCAATACATGCTGCTTGTCGTCGGCGAACAACTCCACACTCAGGTCTTCTCGAGAGTAACCCAACTCCTTCAGACCTTGGTCCAGGACTTCCCCCAATAGTTGATAGTCCTCAGTTTTGGAGGCCGCCATCATGTTAGAGGGCTCCTCCTTCGATAGCCTCAGGTAACTCGAAGTATGTTCCGACTGCTCCAGTGGCACAGACTCTCTGCCACTGCCGTGGTCCACGTAGAGGAGGTAGGGCGCTTGCAGCGTCAGGGATTGTATCTGGGAGTGCTGCACGAAGAAGTCAGTCCCCAGTACAAAGTCGAAGGCATCAGTGTCCATCACATAGAACCGATGGGCGATAGTCTTGGAGCCCATAGGTACCTCCACTTCAAAGTCCCCGCAGCTGTGCACCACATGTCCATCCCCCATGCGTATAGCGGCGGTGGTCATGGTGTTCTTCAGGCTCCCATAAGGTAAAATTTTCTTGGCCACTATCGATATTGTGGCGCCAGTATCCAGTACCCCCAGGTATTCACGTCCCCCTAGTCGGATACGTACCCAAAACACCAGGTCTTGGGTGCCACCAGAGCGTCCCCGTCAGAACTCCGCGGGACAGGTCACCTCGAACCCCTTGTTCCGCAATTTGCGGGCCATCCTCATGAAACAGCTCCTCTTCTTAGCGTTGCCGTCATCACCACCTTCATGCTCACGCTTGGCTCCTTGTTCTTGCTGGGCCTGCGTTTGTGAGCGTGTGGTAGGTCCAGACTGCCCTCCAGAGGGCTCGGAGTTCCCCCCTGAATTAGGGTTGGGGTTGCCTCCGTTCTTGTCCTTGTTCTTGTTGTCGGTCTGGCGGTTAGCGCCTCCTCCTCGTCCACCTTGACCCTTGTCTTGACTACCTTGACCACGTCCTTTCGACTTGCCCTTGCCGGAGTCGTTGCCTTTGGCCTTGCCTCCACCTTTGCCTGAGCCTTTGCCAGGATCTTCCCCCTTAAGCTTCGCCGATAGGCGTTGCTTATGGTAGCACTCATCCTCGTAGTGCTTCCGCTTACCGCAGAATGCACACGTGATGGTGCAGCGGTAATGATCCGGCAGCTTCGCTTTGGCGCCGGTGTTCTTCTCCTGCTGCTTCCCCTGGACGACGAAGCAGTCTCGCTGCTCGCAGTCAGAGGCGTGCTGCAGGTGGCCCTGCTCATCTCTGGCATCACACCAGAATAGCTCCTTCACGTTCTCCATGGTACGGGCGTGGGCGTGTTTGGGGGTAGTCCCCTGTCCAGGTCGGGACCCTTGGTACCCTTTGCCTCCAGAACCTCCACCACCAGGACGGTAGTTGTTCAGGTGCTGGTCGCTCTCCTTCTCCAGCGCCATCTCCAGGAGCAGCACGCATAGATCCTCGTAGCGGAGGGATCTAGCCTTGCGCTCAGCCGTCAAACGGCACTCGTCCCATAGCTCTCGGGGGAGCTTGGCGCACAACCAGAACAGCAGGTCGTCGCTGCTGTGGGAACCGGGCGTCAGTCGTCCAGCCCAGTGATCCAGGTCAGCCAACAGCTCGGAGATCCTGCCAGGTTTGGGGTTGTTGGGCAGCACGGGCAGGTTCCGGATCTCGGCCCTGATGGAGAGGTCGGTTTCGTAGGTTGGGTACTGCCTCTCCAGGGCAACCAACACATCGGCAAAGGTGGCGGAGTTAGTTACGATCTGCCTGACCTGCTTCTCCAGGTACTTGGTCTTGCAGCACTGCAGGAGCAGATCGCACTTCACTCGCCCACTCGCGTGGGTTTGGCCGGTCAGTCGTAGGAACCGGCCAAAGTGCTCAGCGAACTCGCTGAGGTCCTTGCCTGTGAACTCAGGCAGGTTCACCACTATCTTGGAGGTGGCAATAGCCTTCGCCTCCTGAGCTCGGCGTCCTTCAGGGCGTCGGGTCTTCTTCTTCTTCTTCTTCTTCTTCTTACCCTTGGGGTCCTCGGGGTCCTCAGGGTCCTCGTCATCTGAGGGCGAAGAAGAATCCATCGACGGCGGCTCGTCATCGGAGGGGTCTCCGCCTAGATCACTGGAGCCATAAGGCTCCACGTCCACCATTGCCCTTAGGGCTGTCAGCCCCAGCTGGTCCAGCTCGGCCCTCGTCGAGTTAGTCACGTGGCTGTAGGGCGGCTGGGCCGTTCTCGGCACGAAGGGACTTCTCGGAATAGCTGCAGGCGTCGGCATCGGTCTGCTCCTCAGGCTCCCCAGGGTATTTGTCAACCCTGCCGCCAGGTGGTTAGCCTGTACTCGGTGGGGTGACATTCCCACCGTAGTAGGCGACGCGTGGGACGGGATCATCAGGGGCTCCAGCTTCTCACGGATTTCTTGTGTGAGGTCGCCCACGATTTTTGAAGTGGCTCCTCGGAGCACCTCGTTGATCTCCGACCGCGTTAGGGACCTGTTGGAGGATCTTCCCGATCCTCTACTCCTGCCACCCAGAGATTCGGGTCCTCTCCTCAACCCACTCAAGGGTGCATACCCAGGTGCATACCCAGGAGCATACCCAGGAACATCCACATAGGTTCCAGTAGCGTGTAGTGGATGGGGATAATCAGCTGCATCCCATCGCGGCGCAGCGCTGGAAGCCACAGGCTCACTGGCAGTAGTTGCCTCATGGAGCGCAGTGGTAGGTGGGCCCATACCATAGGCGGGGTAGGGAGGCATGCCAGTAAAGCCTGTGCCCTCTGCCATAGGCGGGTTGGTTGAGGAAGTGGATGTTGCAGCGGCTGGGAGTGTGGTGGTTAAAGGAGAGGGTGATGCGTGGAGGCCAGAAGCGCTTGGTGAGCCTTCGAAGGTAGGGTACTGTGTCGGGTCTTGTCCTTGTTCTTCTCCTTCGTCTGCTCCTTCTCCAGCATCCTTCTCGCTCTCGTTCTCTCTCTTCCTCTTCACCGGCTGAGGCTGAGAGACCACTTCTTCGACCGACAGGGCCCCGAAGGCCGTCTGGAGGCCATCCAGGGAGTCCTCAGCCGCATCCACTGGCCCATGTAAGGGCCCCGCCGAAGGTACAGCGCCAGGTGCCGGCCTTGCCGGTGCCTCAGGCGCTGGCCCTGTCTTCACGTCAGCGTCCTCCTTTCCTGGATCCATCTTCTTTCACCCTTCTGCTTATGTTTGCCCGTACTCGGCGCACTGGATGTACGGCACGGGGTTGCTGCCGGTGCGCAGAGACAGGCTGCCTCTGCTACCAGAAAAAGTTTATCGTGTTTTCAGCACTGTGTTTTTGCTTCTCCTGCTGCTTGATGTTGCTGTAGGGTGTCCTGCTGCTTGTTTTGGGAGATGAAAAGCTTTTGTTTATTGAAATACAGTAAGTCCAAGTCAATCCAGGATAGCCCAAGCCAGAAGTGTGCAAGGAGAAGGTAATTCAGGATCAAAGCATGAAGGGCTGCAGTGTAAACAGTGAAAGATAGATGGATATTCACAGAAACTGCAACTCAGGTCACAAATGAATGCATATTCACAAAGATAGCTGAAATGTTTTTGGAAAAGAGTTAGAAAACTGCCTCAGGATCACTCTCTCTCCATAGTGCCATCTTAGGAGATGTGCACTCTTTGTTTTGGGTCCCATATGTGCTGAGGTGGCATGGTATGTGGCGATGAGGTCACTGCCATGTCACATGGGATCTTCCTACTTAGCTAGGCTGACCGGGAATTGAACCCAGGACCTCTCAAAAAGAGGTGCCCAGCCCCCTAGGGTGCATACCACTAGGATAGCTAAGAATTCATGGAAAAACATAGATAAATTCATAGGCTCTACTTTAGGTATGTCAGTGCTCAGTCAACTCAGGAAAAGATGTTTTACTTCACATTGAAAGGGGATTAAGGGGTCCACTCCACA
Organism: Eutreptiella sp. 'Long Island Sound 2002'; assembly: GCA_964036045.1. Lineage (NCBI taxonomy): Eukaryota > Euglenozoa > Euglenophyceae > Eutreptiales > Eutreptiaceae > Eutreptiella > Eutreptiella sp. 'Long Island Sound 2002'. The sequence goes on along the minus strand of CAXIWF010001808.1, from coordinate 16,802 downwards.
TCCTGATTGGGTGTTTGGTTCCATAGGTCAAAATGTGTTATCACCACTTTTGGTGGGACCAATACTAAGATAAAAATGCATGGATGCTCAGTGCATCTCTAATACAACTAGAGTATGCCTCAAAGCAATGGAAAAGCACTTTTTCTTACTCCCCCCCTTCACACGGTCTGTCAGCCCCCCGCCCCAACGTCTGACACGCCCCCCCCCCCCCCCCCCGCCACCGCGCCGCGCGCTTTTTTAGAGAGCCGGACGCGCCGCCGCGCCGCGCGCTTTTTCAGAGTGCCGGACGCGCCGCCGCGCCGCGCGCTTTTTCAGAGAGCCGGACGCGCCGCCGCGTCGCGCGCTTATTCAGAGAGCCGGACGCGCCGCTGCGCCGCGCGCTTTTTCAGAGAGCCGGACGGGCCGCCGCGCCGCGCGCTTTTGCAGAGAGCCGGACGCGCCGTCGCGCCGCGCGCTTTTTCAGAGAGCCGGACGCGCCGCCGCGCCGCACGCTTATTCAGAGAGCCGGACGCGCCACCGCGCCGGGCGCATTTTAAGAGCCGGACGCGCCGCCGCGCCGCGCGCTTTTGCAGAGAGCCGGACTCCAACGGTCTGTCATCCCCCCCCCCTTTCCAACGGTCTGTCAGCCCCCCGCCCCAACGTCTGTCACGCCCCCCCCCCCCCCCCCGCCACCGCGCCGCGCGCTTTTTTATAGAGCCGGACGCGCCGCCGCGCCGCGCGCTTTTTCAGAGTGCCGGACGCGCCGCCGCGCCGCGTGCTTTTTCAAAGAGCCGGACGCGCCGCCGCGCCGCGCGCTGATTCAGAGAGTCGGACGCGCCGCTGCGCCGCGCGCTTTTTCAGAGAGCCGGCCGCGCCGCGCGCTTTTTCAGAGAGCCGGACGCGCCGCCGCGCCGCGCGCTTTTTCAGAGAGCCGGACGCGCTGCCGCGGTCTCCAACAGGTTTTTGCCCCCCCCCCCCCGGCCACCGCACCGCGCGCTTTTGCCCCCCCCTCCCCCCCGCCCCCCCCCCCCGCCCCAATGGTCTGTCCACCCCCCCCCCCCCCCGAACGTCTGTCAACCCCCCCCCCCTTTCCATCGGTCTGTCAGCCCCCCCCCCCCCTCCCCGCCACCGCACCGCGTGCTTTTTAAGAGCCGGACGCGCCGCCGCGCCGCGCGCTTTTTCAGAGTGCCGGACGCGCCGCCGCGCCGCGCGCTTTTTCAGAGCGCCGGACGCGCCGCCGCGCCGCGCGCTTTTTCAGAGAGCGGGACGCGCCGCCGAGCCGCGCGCTTTTTCAAAGAGCCGGACGCGCTGCCGCGGTCTCCAACAGGTTGTGCCCCTCCCCCCCCCCGGCCACCGCACCGCGCGCTTTTGCCCCCCCCTCCCCCCCCCAGGCCTGTCAGCCCCCCCCCCCCTTCTTTCCAAAGGTTTGTCAGCCCCCCCCCCCCCCCCCTCCCCGCCACCGCACCGCGCGCTTTTTAAGAGCCGGACGCGCCGCCGCGCGGCGCGCTTTTTCAGAGCCGGACCGGCCGCCGCGACGCGCGCTTTTGCACAGAGCCGGACGCGCCGCCGCGCCGCGCGCTTTTTCAGAGTGCCGGACGCGCCGCCGCGCCGCGCGCTTTTTGAGAGTGCCGGACGCGCCGCCGCGCCGCGCGCTTTTTCAGAGAGCCGGACGCGCCGCCGAGCCGCGCGCTTTTTCAGAGAGCCGGACGCGCCGCCGCGCCGCGCGCTTTTTCAGAGAGCCGGACGCGCCGCCGAGCCGCGCGCTTTTTCAGAGAGCCGGACGCACCGCCGCGCCGCGCGCTTTTTCAGAGAGCCGGACGCGCTGCCGCGGTCTCCAACAGGTTTTTGCCCCCCCCCGCCACCCCCCCCCCGCCCCAATGGTCTGTCACGCCCCCCCCCCCAACGTTTGTCATCCCCCCCCCTTCCAACGGTCTGTCAGCCCCCCCCCCAAACGTCTATCATGCCCCCCCCCCCCCCCGAACGTCTGTCATGCCCCCCCCCCCCCCTCCAACGGTCTGTCAGCCCCCCCCCCCCCCCTCCCCGCCACCGCACCGCGCGCTTTTGCACAGAGCCGGACGCGCCGCCGCGCCGCGCGCTTTTCAAGAGCCGGACTCCAACGGTGTGTCACCCCCCCCCCCCTTCCAACGGTCTGCCAGCCCCCCCCCCCCCCCCCAAACAACGGTCTGACACGCCCCCCCCCCCCCCCCCCCCCCGCCACCGCGCCGCGCGCTCTTTCAGAGAGCCGGAATGCGCCGCCGCGCCGCGCGCTTTTTAAGAGAGCCGTACGCGCCGCCGCGCCGCGCGCTTTTTCAAAGAGCCGGACGCGCCGCCGCGCCGCGCGCTTTTTCAGAGAGCCGGACGCGCCGCCGCGCCGCGCGCTTTTTCAGAGAGCCGGACGCGCCGCCGCGGTCCCCCCCCCCCCGGCCCCCCCCCGAACGTCTGTCATGCCCCCCCCCCCCCCTCCAACGGTCTGTCAGCCCCCCCCCTCCCCGCCACCGCACCGCGCGCTTTTGCAGAGAGCCGGACTCCAACGGTCTGTCATCCCCCCCCCCCCTTCCAACGGTCTGTCAGCCCCCCCCCCCCCCCCAACAACGGTCTGACACGCCCCCCCCCCCTTCAAACGGTCTGTCAGCCCCCCGCCCCAACGTCTGTCACGCCCCCCCCCCCCCCCGCCACCGCGCCGCGCGCTTTTTCAGAGAGCCGGACGCGCTGCCGCGGTCTCCCCCCCCCCCCCCGAACGTCTGTCATGCCCCCCCCCCCCCCCCCTCCATCGGTCTGTCAGCCCTCCCCGCCACCGCACGCCGCGCTTTTGCAGAGAGCCGGACTCCAACGGTCTGTCATCCCCCCCCCCCCTTCCAACGGTCTGTTAGCCCCCCCCCCCCCCCCCAACAACGGTCTGACACGCCCCCCCCCCCCTTCAAACGGTCTGTCAGCCCCCCGCCCCAACGTCTGTCACGCCCCCCCCCCCCCCCGCCACCGCGCCGCGCGCTTTTCAGGAGAGCCGGACGCGCTGCCGCGGTCTCCAACAGGTTTTTGCCCCCCCCCCCCAATGGTCCGTCGCCCCCCCCCCCCCGAACGTCTGTCATCCCCCCCCCCCTTCCAACGGTCTGTCAGCCCCCCCCCCCCCCCCTCCCCAAACGTCTATCATGCCCCCCCCCCCGAACGTCTGTCATGCCCCCCCCCCCCCTCCAACGGTCTGTAAGCCCCCCCCGCGCGCTTTTGCAGAGAGCCAAACGCGCCGCTTTTCAAGAGCTGCACTCCAACGGTGTGTCATCCCCCCCCCCCTTCCAACGGTCTGACACGCCCCCCCCCCCCGCCACCGCGCCGCGCGCTCTTTCCGAGAGCCGGACGCGCCGCCGCGACGCGCGCTCTTTCAGAGAGCCGGACGCGCCTCTGCGCCTTGCGCTTTTTCAGAGAGCCGGACGCGCCGCCGCGCCGCGCACTTTTGCAGAGAGCCGGACGCGCCGCCGCGCCGCGCGCTTTTTAAGAGAGCCGGACGCGCCGCCGCGCCGCGCGCATTTTAAGAGCCGGACGCGCCGCCGCGCCGCGCGCTTTTGCAGAGAGCCGGAATGCGCCGCCGCGCCGCGCGCTTTTTCATAGAGCCGGACGCGCCGCCGCGCCGCGCGCTTTTTCAGAGAGCCGTACGCGCCGCCGCGCCGCGCGCTTTTCCAGAGAGCCGGACGCGCCGCCGCGCCGCGCGCTTTTTCAGAGAGCCGGACGCGCCGCCGCGCCGCGCGCTTTTTTAGAGTGCTGGACGCGCTGCCGCGGTCTCCCCCCCCCCCCCCGAACGTCTGTCATGCCCCCCCCCCCCCTCTCCAACGGTCTGTCAGCCCCCCCCCCTTCCAACGGTCTGTCAGCCCCCCCCCCCCAACAACGGTCTGTCACGCCCCCCCCCCCCCTTCAAACGGTCTGTCAGCCCCCCGCCCCAACGTCTGTCACCCCCCCCCCCCCCCCCGCCACCGCGCCGCGCGCTTTTTTAGAGAGACGGACGCGCCGCCGCGCCGCGCGCTTTTTCAGAGTGCCGGACGCGCCGCCGCGCCGCGCGCTTTTTCAGAGAGCCGGACGCGCCGCCGCGCCGCGCGCTTTTGCAGAGAGCCGGAATGCGCCGCCGCGCCGCGCGCTTTTCAAGAGCCGGACGCGCCGCCGCGGTGTCCAACAGGTTGTGCCCCCCCCCCCCCCCCTGCCTCAATGGTCTGTCAAGCCCCCCCCGCCCCCCCCCCCCAGGTCTGTCACCCCCCCCCCCCCGAACGTCTTTACCCCCCCCCCCCCCCTTTCCAACGGTCTGTCAGCCCCCCCCCCTCCCCGCCACCGCACCGCGCGCTTTTCAAGAGCCGGACCCGCCGCCGCGCCGCGCGCTTTTGCAGAGAGCTGGACGCGCCGCCGCGCCGCGCGCTTTTTCAGAGTGCCGGACGCGCCGCCGCGCCGCGCGCTTTTTCAGAGAGCCGGACGCGCCGCCGCGCCGCGCGCTTTTTCAGAGAGCCGGACGCGCCGCCGCGCCGCGCGCTTTTTCAGAGAGCCGGACGCGTTGCCGCGGTGTCCAACAGGTTGTGCCCCCCCCCCCCCCTGCCTCAATGGTCTGTCAAGCCCCCCCCGCCCCCCCCCCCAGGTCTCTCACCCCCCCCCCCCCCCGAACGTCTGTACCCCCCCCCCTTTCCAACGGTCTGTCAGCCCCCCCCCCCCCCCCTCCCCGCCACCGCATCGCGCGCTTTTTAAGAGCCGGACGCGCCGCCGCGCCGCGCGCTCTTTCAGAGAGCTGGACGCACCGCCGCGCCGCGCGCTTTTTCAGAGTGCCGGGCGCGCCGCCGCGCCGCGCGCTTTTTCAGAGAGCCGGACGCGCCGCCGCGCCGCGTGCTTTTTCAGAGAGGCGGACGCGCTGCCGCGGTCTCCAACAGGTTCCCCCCCCCCCCCCCCCCCTTCTTTCCAACGGTCTGTTAGCCCCCCCCCCCCGCCACCGCGCCGCGCGCTCTTTCAGAGAGCCGGACGCGCCGCCGCGCCGCGCGCTCTTTCAGAGAGCCGGACGCGCCTCTGCGCCGCGCGCTTTTTCAGAGAGCCGGACGCGCCGCCGCGCCGCGCGCTTTTGCAGAGAGCCGGACGCGCCGCCGCGCCGCGCGCTTTTTAAGAGAGCCGGACGCGCCGCCGCGCCGCGCCCACTTTAAGAGCCGGACGCGCCGCCGCGCCGCGCGCTTTTGCAGAGAGCCGGAATGCGCCGCCGCGCCGCGCGCTTTTTTAGAGAGCCGGACGCGCCGCCGCGCCGCGCGCTTTTTCATAGAGCCGGACGCGCCGCCGCGCCGCGCGCTTTTTTAGAGTGCTGGACGCGCTGCCGCGGTCTCCCCCCCCCCCCCGAACGTCTGTCATGCCCCCCCCCCCCCTCTCCAACGGTCTGTCAGCCCCCCCCCCTTCCAACGGTCTGTCAGCCCCCCCCCCCAACAACGGTCTGTCACGCCCCCCCCCCCCCCTTCAAACGGTCTGTCAGCCCCCCGCCCCAACGTCTGTCACCCCCCCCCCCCCCCCGCCACCGCGCCGCGCGCTTTTTTAGAGAGACGGACGCGCCGCCGCGCCGCGCGCTTTTTCAGAGTGCCGGACGCGCCGCCGCGCCGCGCGCTTTTTCAGAGAGCCGGACGCGCCGCCGCGCCGCGCGCTTTTGCAGAGAGCCGGAATGCGCCGCCGCGCCGCGCGCTTTTCAAGAGCCGGACGCGCCGCCGCGGTGTCCAACAGGTTGTGCCCCCCCCCCCCCTGCCTCAATGGTCTGTCAAGCCCCCCCCCGCCCCCCCCCCCCCCAGGTCTGTCACCCCCCCCCCCGAACGTCTTTACCCCCCCCCCCCCCTTTCCAACGGTCTGTCAGCCCCCCCCCCTCCCCGCCACCGCACCGCGCGCTTTTCAAGAGCCGGACCCGCCGCCGCGCCGCGCGCTTTTGCAGAGAGCTGGACGCGCCGCCGCGCCGCGCGCTTTTTCAGAGTGCCGGACGCGCCGCCCGCGCCCTTTTTCAGAGAGCCGGACGCGCCGCCGCGCCGCGCGCTTTTTCAGAGAGCCGGACGCGCCGCCGCGCCGCGCGCTTTTTCAGAGAGCCGGACGCGTTGCCGCGGTGTCCAACAGGTTGTGCCCCCCCCCCCCTGCCTCAATGGTCTGTCAAGCCCCCCCGCCCCCCCCCCCCAGGTCTGTCACCCCCCCCCCCCCCGAACGTCTGTACCCCCCCCCCTTTCCAACGGTCTGTCAGCCCCCCCCCCCCCCCTCCCCGCCACCGCATCGCGCGCTTTTTAAGAGCCGGACGCGCCGCCGCGCCGCGCGCTCTTTCAGAGAGCTGGACGCACCGCCGCGCCGCGCGCTTTTTCAGAGTGCCGGACGCGCCGCCGCGCCGCGCGCTTTTTCAGAGAGCCGGACGCGCCGCCGCGCCGCGTGCTTTTTCAGAGAGGCGGACGCGCTGCCGCGGTCTCCAACAGGTTTTTGCCCCCCCCCCCCCCTTCTTTCCAACGGTCTGTTAGCCCCCCCCCCCGCCACCGCGCCGCGCGCTCTTTCAGAGAGCCGGACGCGCCGCCGCGCCGCGCGCTCTTTCAGAGAGCCGGACGCGCCTCTGCGCCGCGCGCTTTTTCAGAGAGCCGGACGCGCCGCCGCGCCGCGCGCTTTTGCAGAGAGCCGGACGCGCCGCCGCGCCGCGCGCTTTTTAAGAGAGCCGGACGCGCCGCCGCGCCGCGCCCACTTTAAGAGCCGGACGCGCCGCCGCGCCGCGCGCTTTTGCAGAGAGCCGGAATGCGCCGCCGCGCCGCGCGCTTTTTTAGAGAGCCGGACGCGCCGCCGCGCCGCGCGCTTTTTCATAGAGCCGGACGCGCCGCCGCGCCGCGCGCTTTTTCAGAGAGCCGGACGCGCCGCCGCGCCGCGCGCTTTTCCAGAGAGCCGGACGCGCCGCCGCGCCGCGCGCTTTTTCAGAGAACCAACGCGCCGCCGCGCCGCGCGCTTTTTTAGAGTGCTGGACGCGCTGCCGCGGTCTCCCCCCCCCCCCCCCGAACGTCTGTCATGCCCCCCCCGCCCCCCTCCAACGGTCTGTCAGCCCCCCCCCCCCTTCCAACGGTCTGTCAGCCCCCCCCCCCCCAACCAGGGTCTGACACGCCCCCCCCCCCCTCCAAACGGTCTGTCAGCCCCCCGCCCCAACGTCTGTCACCCCCCCCCCCCCCCCCCCCCGCCGCCGCGCCGCGCGCTTTTTCAGAGTGCCGGACGCGCCGCCGCGCCGCGCACTTTTTCAAAGAGCCGGACGCGCCGCCGCGCCGCGCGCTTTTGCAGAGAGCCGGAATGCGCCGCCGCGCCGCGCGCTTTTCAAGAGCCGGACGCGCCGCCGCGGTGTCCAACAGGTTGTGCCCCCCCCCCCCCCCAGGTCTGTCACCCCCCCCCCCTCCCTCCCCGCCACCGCACCGCGCGCTTTTCAAGAGCCGGACGCGCCGCCGCGCCGCGCGCTCTTTCAGAGAGCTGGACGCGCCGCCGCGCCGCGCGCTTTTTCAGAGTGCCGGACGCGCCGCGCCGCGTGCTTTTTCAGAGAGCCGGACGCGCCGCCGCGCCGCGCGCTTTTTCAGAGAGCCGGACGCGTTGCCGCGGTGTCCAACAGGTTGTGCCCCCCCCCCCCCCCTGCCTCAATGGTCTGTCAAGCCCCCCCCGCCCCCCCCCCCCAGGTCTGTCACCCCCCCCCCCCCCCCCCGAACGTCTGTACCCCCCCCCCTTTCCAACGGTCTGTCAGCCCCCCCCTCCCTCCCTCCCCGCCACCGCACCGCGCGCTTTTTAAGAGCCGGACGCGCCGCCGCGCCGCGCGCTCTTTCAGAGAGCTGGACGCGCCGCCGCGCGCCGCGCGCTTTTTCAGAGTGCCGGACGCGCCGCCGCGCCGCGCGCTTTTTCAGAGAGCCGGACGCGCCGCCGCGCCGCGCGCCTTTTCAGAGAGCCGGACGCGCCGCCGCGCAGCTCTCTTTTTCAGAGAGCTGGACGCGCTGCCGCGGTCTCCAACAGGTTTTTGCCCCCCCCTCCCCCCCCCCCCAACGTCTGTCATCCCCCCCCCCCTTCCAACGGTCTGAGCCCCCCCCCCCCGAACGTCTATCATGCCCCCCCCCCCCCCCCCCCGAACGTCTGTCATCCCCCCCCCCCCCCTCCATCGGTCTGTCAGCCCCCCCCCCCCCCCCCCCCTCCCCGCCACCGCACTGCGCGCTTTTGCAGAGAGCCGGACGCGCCGCCGCGCCGCGCGCTTTTCAATAGCCGGACACCAACGGTCTGTCATCCCCCCCCTCCAACCGTCTGTCAGCCCCCCCCCCCCCCCCAAACAACGGTCTGACCGCCCCCCCCCCCCCCCCCCGCCACCGCGCCGCGCGCTCTTTCAGAGAGCCGGACGCGCCTCTGCGCCGCGCGCTTTTTCAGAGAGCTGGACGCGCCGCCGCGCCGCGCGCTTTTGCAGAGAGCCGGACGCGCCGCCGCGCCGCGTGCTTTTTTGGAGAGCCGGACGCGCCGCCGCGCCGCGCGCTTTTTAAGAGCCGGAAGCGCCGCCGCGCCGCGCGCTCTTTCAGAGAGCCGGACGCGCCGCCGCGCCGCGCGCTTTTTCAGAGTGCCGGACGCGCCGCCGCGCCGCGCGCTTTTTCAGAGAGCCGGACGCGCCGCCGCGCCGCGCGCTTTTTCAGAGAGCCGGACGCGCCGCCGCGCCGCGCGCTTTTTCAGAGAGCCGGACGCGCCGCCGAGCCGCGCGCTTTTTCAGAGAGCCGGACACACCGCCGCGCCGCGCGCTTTTTCAGAGAGCCGGACGCGCTGCCGCGGTCTCCAACAGGTTTTTGCCCCCCCCCCCCCCACCCCCCCCCCCCCCGCCCCAGTGGTCTGTCACGCCCCCCCCCCCCAACGTTTGTCATCCCCTTCCCTTCCAACGGTCTGTCAGTCCCCCCCCCCAAACGTCTATCATGCCCCCCCCCCCCCCCCCCGAACGTCTGTCATGCCCCCCCCCCCCCCCCCCTCCAACGGTCTGTCAGCCCCCCCCCCCCTCCCCGCCACCGCACCGCGCGCTTTTGCACAGAGCCGGACGCGCCGCCGCGCCGCGCGCTTTTTCAAGAGCCTGACTCCAACGGTGTGTCACCCCCCCCCCCCTTCCACCGGTCTGCCAGCCCCCCCCCCCCCCCCCCCCCAAACAACGGTCTGACACGCCCCCCCCCCCCCCCCCGCCACCGCGCCGCGCGCTCTTTCAGAGAGCCGGAATGCGCCGCCGCGCCGCGCGCTTTTCCAGAGAGCCGGACGCGCCGCCGCGCCGCGCGCTTTTTCAGAGAACCAACGCGCCGCCGCGCCGCGCGCTTTTTTAGAGTGCTGGACGCGCTGCCGCGGTCTCCCCCCCCCCCCCCCGAACGTCTGTCATGCCCCCCCCGCCCCCCTCCAACGGTCTGTCAGCCCCCCCCCCCCTTCCAACGGTCTGTCAGCCCCCCCCCCCCCCAACCAGGGTCTGACACGCCCCCCCCCCCCTCCAAACGGTCTGTCAGCCCCCCGCCCCAACGTCTGTCACCCCCCCCCCCCCCCCCCCCCGCCGCCGCCGCCGCGCGCTTTTTCAGAGTGCCGGACGCGCCGCCGCGCCGCGCACTTTTTCAAAGAGCCGGACGCGCCGCCGCGCCGCGCGCTTTTGCAGAGAGCCGGAATGCGCCGCCGCGCCGCGCGCTTTTCAAGAGCCGGACGCGCCGCCGCGGTGTCCAACAGGTTGTGCCCCCCCCCCCCCCCCAGGTCTGTCACCCCCCCCCCCCCTCCCTCCCCGCCACCGCACCGCGCGCTTTTCAAGAGCCGGACGCGCCGCCGCGCCGCGCGCTCTTTCAGAGAGCTGGACGCGCCGCCGCGCCGCGCGCTTTTTCAGAGTGCCGGACGCGCTGCCGCGCCGCGTGCTTTTTCAGAGAGCCGGACGCGCCGCCGCGCCGCGCGCTTTTTCAGAGAGCCGGACGCGTTGCCGCGGTGTCCAACAGGTTGTGCCCCCCCCCCCCCTGCCTCAATGGTCTGTCAAGCCCCCCCGCCCCCCCCCCCAGGTCTGTCACCCCCCCCCCCCCCCCCGAACGTCTGTACCCCCCCCCCTTTCCAACGGTCTGTCAGCCCCCCCCTCCCTCCCTCCCCGCCACCGCACCGCGCGCTTTTTAAGAGCCGGACGCGCCGCCGCGCCGCGCGCTCTTTCAGAGAGCTGGACGCGCCGCCGCGCCGCGCGCTTTTTCAGAGTGCCGGACGCGCCGCCGCGCCGCGCGCTTTTTCAGAGAGCCGGACGCGCCGCCGCGCCGCGCGCCTTTTCAGAGAGCCGGACGCGCCGCCGCGCAGCTCTCTTTTTCAGAGAGCTGGACGCGCTGCCGCGGTCTCCAACAGGTTTTTGCCCCCCCCTCCCCCCCCCCCCAACGTCTGTCATCCCCCCCCCCCTTCCAACGGTCTGTCAGCCCCCCCCCCCGAACGTCTATCATGCCCCCCCCCCCCCCCCCCCCCGAACGTCTGTCATCCCCCCCCCCCCTCCATCGGTCTGTCAGCCCCCCCCCCCCCCCCCCCCTCCCCGCCACCGCACTGCGCGCTTTTGCAGAGAGCCGGACGCGCCGCCGCGCCGCGCGCTTTTCAATAGCCGGACACCAACGGTCTGTCATCCCCCCCCCTCCAACCGTCTGTCAGCCCCCCCCCCCCCCCCCCAAACAACGGTCTGACCGCCCCCCCCCCCCCCCCCCCGCCACCGCGCCGCGCGCTCTTTCAGAGAGCCGGACGCGCCTCTGCGCCGCGCGCTTTTTCAGAGAGCTGGACGCGCCGCCGCGCCGCGCGCTTTTGCAGAGAGCCGGACGCGCCGCCGCGCCGCGTGCTTTTTTGGAGAGCCGGACGCGCCGCCGCGCCGCGCGCTTTTTAAGAGCCGGAAGCGCCGCCGCGCCGCGCGCTCTTTCAGAGAGCCGGACGCGCCGCCGCGCCGCGCGCTTTTTCAGAGTGCCGGACGCGCCGCCGCGCCGCGCGCTTTTTCAGAGAGCCGGACGCGCCGCCGAGCCGCGCGCTTTTTCAGAGAGCCGGACGCGCCGCCGCGCCGCGCGCTTTTTCAGAGAGCCGGACGCGCCGCCGAGCCGCGCGCTTTTTCAGAGAGCCGGACACACCGCCGCGCCGCGCGCTTTTTCAGAGAGCCGGACGCGCTGCCGCGGTCTCCAACAGGTTTTTGCCCCCCCCCCCCCACCCCCCCCCCCCCGCCCCAGTGGTCTGTCACGCCCCCCCCCCCCCAACGTTTGTCATCCCCTTCCCTTCCAACGGTCTGTCAGCCCCCCCCCCCAAACGTCTATCATGCCCCCCCCCCCCCCCCGAACGTCTGTCATGCCCCCCCCCCCCCCCCCCCCCTCCAACGGTCTGTCAGCCCCCCCCCCCCCCCTCCCCGCCACCGCACCGCGCGCTTTTGCACAGAGCCGGACGCGCCGCCGCGCCGCGCGCTTTTCAAGAGCCTGACTCCAACGGTGTGTCACCCCCCCCCCCCCTTCCAACGGTCTGCCAGCCCCCCCCCCCCCCCAAACAACGGTCTGACACGCCCCCCCCCCCCCCGCCACCGCGCCGCGCGCTCTTTCAGAGAGCCGGAATGCGCCGCCGCGCCGCGCGCTTTTTAAGAGAGCCGTACGCGCCGCCGCGCCGCGCGCTTTTTCAAAGAGCCGGACGCGCCGCCGCGCCGCGCGCTTTTTCAGAGAGCCGGACGCGCCGCCGCGCCGCGCGCTTTTTCAGAGAGCCGGACGCGCCGCCGCGGTCCCCCCCCCCCCCGGCCCCCCCCGAACGTCTGTCATGCCCCCCCCCCCCCCCCCTCCAACGGTCTGTCAGCCCCCCCCCCTCCCCGCCACCGCACCGCGCGCTTTTGCAGAGAGCCGCACTCCAACGGTCTGTCATCCCCCCCCCCCCCTTCCAACGGTCTGTCAGCCCCCCCCCCCCCCCCCAACAACGGTCTGACACGCCCCCCCCCCCCTTCAAACGGTCTGTCAGCCCCCCGCCCCAACGTCTGTCACGCCCCCCCCCCCCCCCCCCGCCACCGCGCCGCGCGCTTTTCAGTGAGCCGGACGCGCTGCCGCGGTCTCCCCCCCCCCCCCCGAACGTCTGTCCATGCCCCCCCCCCCCCCCTCCAACGGTCTGTCAGCCCCCCCCCCCTCCCCGCCACCGCACCGCGCGCTTTTGCAGAGAGCCGGACTCCAACGGTCTGTCATCCCCCCCCCCCCTTCCAACGGTCTGTTAGCCCCCCCCCCCCCCCAACAACGGTCTGACACGCCCCCCCCCCCTTCAAACGGTCTGTCAGCCCCCCGCCCCCAACGTCTGTCACGCCCCCCCCCCCCCCCCCCGCCACCGCGCCGCGCGCTTTTTCAGAGAGCCGGACGCGCTGCCGCGGTCTCCAACAGGTTTTGCCCCCCCCCCCCCAATGGTCCGTCGCCCCCCCCCCCCCCCGAACGTCTGTCATCCCCCCCCCTTCCAACGGTCTGTCAGCCCCCCCCCCCCCCCTCCCCAAACGTCTATCATGCCCCCCCCCCCCCGAACGTCTGTCATGCCCCCCCCCCTCCAACGGTCTGTAAGCCCCCCCCGCGCGCTTTTGCAGAGAGCCAAACGCGCCGCTTTTCAAGAGCTGCACTCCAACGGTGTGTCATCCCCCCCCCCCTTCCAACGGTCTGACACGCCCCCCCCCCCGCCACCGCGCCGCGCGCTCTTTCAGAGAGCCGGACGCGCCGCCGCGCCGCGCGCTCTTTCAGAGAGCCGGACGCGCCTCTGCGCCTTGCGCTTTTTCAGAGAGCCGGACGCGCCGCCGCGCCGCGCGCTTTTGCAGAGAGCCGGACGCGCCGCCGCGCCGCGCGCTTTTTAAGAGAGCCGGACGCGCCGCCGCGCCGCGCGCATTTTAAGAGCCGGACGCGCCGCCGCGCCGCGCGCTTTTGCAGAGAGCCGGAATGCGCCGCCGCGCCGCGCGCTTTTTTAGAGAGCCGGACGCGCCGCCGCGCCGCGCGCTTTTTCATAGAGCCGGACGCGCCGCCGCGCCGCGCGCTTTTTCAGAGAGCCGTACGCGCCGCCGCGCCGCGCGCTTTTCCAGAGAGCCGGACGCGCCGCCGCGCCGCGCGCTTTTTCAGAGAGCCGGACGCGCCGCCGCGCCGCGCGCTTTTTTAGAGTGCTGGACGCGCTGCCGCGGTCTCCCCCCCCCCCCGAACGTCTGTCATGCCCCCCCCCCCCCTCTCCAACGGTCTGTCAGCCCCCCCCCCTTCCAACGGTCTGTCAGCCCCCCCCCCAACAACGTTTGTCACGCCCCCCCCCCCCCCCCCCCTTCAAACGGTCTGTCAGCCCCCGCCCCAACGTCTGTCACCCCCCCCCCCCCCCGCCACCGCGCCGCGCGCTTTTTTAGAGAGACGGACGCGCCGCCGCGCCGCGCGCTTTTTCAGAGTGCCGGACGCGCCGCCGCGCCGCGCGCTTTTTCAGAGAGCCGGACGCGCCGCCGCGCCGCGCGCTTTTCAAGAGCCGGACGCGCCGCCGCGGTGTCCAACAGGTTGTGCCCCCCCCCCCCCCCTGCCTCAATGGTCTGTCAAGCCCCCCCCGCCCCCCCCCCCCCAGGTCTGTCACCCCCCCCCCCCCGAACGTCTTTACCCCCCCCCCCTTTCCAACGGTCTGTCAGCCCCCCCCCCTCCCCGCCACCGCACCGCGCGCTTTTCAAGAGCCGGACCCGCCGCCGCGCCGCGCGCTTTTGCAGAGAGCTGGACGCGCCGCCGCGCCGCGCGCTTTTTCAGAGTGCCGGACGCGCCGCCGCGCCGCGCGCTTTTTCAGAGAGCCGGACGCGCCGCCGCGCCGCGCGCTTTTTCAGAGAGCCGGACGCGCCGCCGCGCCGCGCGCTTTTTCCGAGAGCCGGACGCGTTGCCGCGGTGTCCAACAGTTTGTGCCCCCCCCCCCCCCTGCCTCAATGGTCTGTCAAGCCCCCCCCGCCCCCCCCAGGTCTGTCACCCCCCCCCCCCGAACGTCTGTACCCCCCCCCCTTTCCAACGGTCTGTCAGCCCCCCCCCCCCCCCCCCCCTCCCCGCCACCGCATCGCGCGCTTTTTAAGAGCCGGACGCGCCGCCGCGCCGCGCGCTCTTTCAGAGAGAGCTGGACGCACCGCCGCGCCGCGCGCTTTTTCAGAGTGCCGGACGCGCCGCCGCGCCGCGCGCTTTTTCAGAGAGCCGGACGCGCCGCCGCGCCGCGTGCTTTTTCAGAGAGGCGGACGCGCTGCCGCGGTCTCCAACAGGTTTTGCCCCCCCCCCCCCCTTCTTTCCAACGGTCTGTTAGCCCCCCCCCCCGCCACCGCGCCGCGCGCTCTTTCAAAGAGCCGGACGCGCCGCCGCGACGCGCGCTCTTTCAGAGAGCCGGACGCGCCTCTGCGCCGCGCGCTTTTTCAGAGAGCCGGACGCGCCGCCGCGCCGCGCGCTTTTGCAGAGAGCCGGACGCGCCGCCGCGCCGCGCGCTTTTTAAGAGAGCCGGACGCGCCGCCGCGCCGCGCCCATTTTAAGAGCCGGACGCGCCGCCGCGCCGCGCGCTTTTGCAGAGAGCCGGAATGCGCCGCCGCGCCGCGCGCTTTTTAGAGAGCCGGACGCGCCGCCGCGCCGCGCGCTTTTCATAGAGCCGGACGCGCCGCCGCGCCGCGCGCTTTTTCAGAGAGCCGGACGCGCCGCCGCGCCGCGCGCTTTTCCAGAGAGCCGGACGCGCCGCCGCGCCGCGCGCTTTTTCAGAGAACCAACGCGCCGCCGCGCCGCGCGCTTTTTTAGAGTGCTGGACGCGCTGCCGCGGTCTCCCCCCCCCCCCCGAACGTCTGTCATGCCCCCCCCCCCCCTCCAACGGTCTGTCAGCCCCCCCCCCCCCCTTCCAACGGTCTGTCAGCCCCCCCCCCCCAACCAGGGTCTGACACGCCCCCCCCCCCCCCCCCTCCAAACGGTCTGTCAGCCCCCCGCCCCAACGTCTGTCACGCCCCCCCCCCCCCCCCCGCCGCCGCGCCGCGCGCTTTTTCAGAGTGCCGGACGCGCCGCCGCGCCGCGCACTTTTTCAAAGAGCCGGACGCGCCGCCGCGCCGCGTGCTTTTTCAGAGAGCCGGACGCGCCGCCGCGCCGCGCGCTTTTTCAGAGAGCCGGACGCGTTGCCGCGGTGTCCAACAGGTTGTGCCCCCCCCCCCCCTGCCTCAATGGTCTGTCAAGCCCCCCCCGCCCCCCCCCCCCCCAGGTCTGTCACCCCCCCCCCCCCCCCCCCCCCCCCCCGAACGTCTGTACCCCCCCCCCCTTTCCAACGGTCTGTCAGCCCCCCCCCCTCCCTCCCCGCCACCGCACCGCGCGCTTTTTAAGAGCCGGACGCGCCGCCGCGCCGCGCGCTCTTTCAGAGAGCTGGACGCGCCGCCGCGCCGCGCGCTTTTTCAGAGTGCCGGACGCGCCGCCGCGCCGCGCGCTTTTTCAGAGAGCCGGACGCGCCGCCGCGCCGCGCGCCTTTTCAGAGAGCCGGACGCGCCGCCGCGCAGCTCTCTTTTTCAGAGAGCTGGACGCGCTGCCGCGGTCTCCAACAGGTTTTTGCCCCCCCCTCCCCCCCCCCCCCAACGTCTGTCATCCCCCCCCCCTTCCAACGGTCTGTCAGCCCCCCCCCCCCCCGAACGTCTATCATGCCCCCCCCCCCCCCCGAACGTCTGTCATCCCCCCCCCCCTCCATCGGTCTGTCAGCCCCCCCCCCCCCCCCTCCCCGCCACCGCACTGCGCGCTTTTGCAGAGAGCCGGACGCGCCGCCGCGCCGCGCGCTTTTCAATAGCCGGACACCAACGGTCTGTCATCCCCCCCTCCAACCGTCTGTCAGCCCCCCCCCCCCCCCCCCCCCCAAACAACGGTCTGACCGCCCCCCCCCCGCCACCGCGCCGCGCGCTCTTTCAGAGAGCCGGACGCGCCTCTGCGCCGCGCGCTTTTTCAGAGAGCTGGACGCGCCGCCGCGCCGCGCGCTTTTGCAGAGAGCCGGACGCGCCGCCGCGCCACGCGCTTTTCAAGAGCCGGACGCGCCGCCGCGCCGCGCGCATTTCAAGAGCCGGACGCGCCGCCGCGCCGCGCGCTTTTGCAGAGAGCCGGACGCGCCGCCGCGCCGCGCGCCTTTTCAGAGAGCCGGACGCGCCGCCGCGCAGCTCTCTTTTTCAGAGAGCTGGACGCGCTGCCGCGGTCTCCAACAGGTTTTGCCCCCCCCCCCCTTCTTTCCAACGGCCTGTTAGACCCCCCCCCAACCTCCCCGCCACCGCACCGCGCGCTTTTTAAGAGCCGGACGCGCCGCCGCGCCGCGCGCTTTTTCAGAGCCGGACCCGCCGCCGCGCCGCGCGCTTTTGCAGAGAGCCGGACGTGCCGCCGCGCCGCGCGCTTTTTTGGAGAGCCGGACGCGCCGCCGCGCCGCGCGCTTTTTTGGAGAGCCGGACGCGCCGCCGAGCCGCGCGCTTTTTGAGAGAGCCGGACGCGCCGCCGCGGTCTCCAACAGGTTTTGCCCCCCCCGCCCCAATGGTCTGTCACGCCCCCCCCCCCCCCAACGTCTGTCATCCCCCCCCCTTCCAACGGTCTGTGAGCCCCCCCCCCCCCCGAACGTCTATCATGCCCCCCCCCCCCCCCCCCCCCCGAACGTCTGTCATCCCCCCCCCCCCCTCCATCGGTCTGTCAGCCCCCCCCCCCCCCCTCCCCGCCACCGCACTGCGCGCTTTTGCAGAGAGCCGGACGCGCCGCCGCGCCGCGCGCTTTTCAATAGCCGGACACCAACGGTCTGTCATCCCCCCCCTCCAACCGTCTGTCAGCCCCCCCCCCCCCCCAAACAACGGTCTGACCGCCCCCCCCCCCCCCCCCCCCCGCCACCGCGCCGCGCGCTCTTTC